>QEPC01012145.1:459456-481820 GCA_003113815.1 Sphenodon punctatus
TCTTATCAGGATTGAGCTTCAGTCTGCTCTGCCGCATCCAATCCGCCACGGCCTCCAAACATTGGGAGAGTAACGAGACAGCAGGACCTGGGTCAGTTGAAAATGAGAGGTACAGCTGAGTATCATCAGCATATTGGTGACATCGCACCCCGAACCTTCTCAGGATCTCCTCCAGGGGCTGCATATACACATTGAACAACAGTGGAGACAGAATGGAACCCTGCGGAACGCCGCAGATCAAGGCCCGGGGGCTAGATGTTTCAGCCCCCAGCACCACCCGCTGGCTTCTACCTGAGAGGAATGAGCGGAACCATCCAAGGACAGTCCCATCCATACCTCCCAAGTCTCGCAGCTGTCTCAACAGCAGCCCATGGTCCACGGTATCAAAAGCAGCCGAGAGATCTAGCAGGATCACAAAGGTTGAACATCCTGTGTTCATCTCCCGGCGGAGATCATCCACCAAGGCCACCAACGCCGTCTCACTATCGTAGCCAGGGCGGAACCCAGATTGAAAAGGGTCAAGGAAGTCGATGCTGTCCAAATGCACATGGAGCTGCAGTGCCAATGCCCGTTCAATAACCTTCCCTAAAAAGGGAAGATTAGAGACGGGTCGGTAGCTGGTGAGTGCATCCACATCCAAAGATAGCTTCTTCAGCAGGGGGCGCACCACAGCCTCCTTGAGACTGGGTGACAATCTCCCCTGCCGAAGGGATGCGTTCACTACCCTCGTCAGCACTGTCCCCAAGGTCTCCCTGGAGGCTTTCACCAACCAGGACAAGCACGGATCCAGTTCACAACTAGCGGCTCGACAGACCCCAGGACATTCACCACATCAGCTGGCATCACTTCCGGAAACTCATTCCAGAAAGATCGACCAGATGGTGCCTCCATAACCTCATGCCCCTCGCTTACTGCTTCCAATCCAGTGTCAAAGTTACTCTGGATCTGAGCGATCTTGTGTGCAAAGTAGGTGGCAAACGCCTCACAGCGGACCTGGCACAAGTCCCCGTCCAGGCTGAGGGAGGCTGGACTGACCAGCCCCCGCACCACCCGGAACAGCTCCGCTGGACGCGACTTCGCAGATACTATAATATAATAATTACATACATACATACATAGACCATTTTTACACAGATTGGGGTGAGTGGGTGGGGGGATGGGTGTTTTGGCACGGCAGGTGTAGGTGGGTGTGTGCCCATTTACACGGACACACACACACCTACACCTACCCACACCCACCTACACCCACGGAGCATCCCCCGTTCTGTCGGAGGGCTCCGTGGGTGGAGGTGGGTGTCGGTAAGTGTCCAGTGGGTGTGCGGCGGGAGCGCGGCGAGAGCACACATGCACAAACACCCACCGCCTGTGGTGTTTATACGGGCACACACCCGCCGCATACCCATCTCCCCACACACCGGCGGCTGTATACACAGACTGCCCCCGCCGCACACCCGCCCAAACACCGAGCAGCGGTGGGGGGGACAGTCCATATAAAAACAGCCATACATACATACATACATACATACACAGGCCTGTATATTCTATACCAGGTCCAAAGCTGCACACCCATAACTCAAGTCTCCAAACTGTTGTAAAATAAACCATCTATTTAATTAGCAAAGTATCTTATTATGAAAGCAATCTATTTCTAATGGTAAATTAAATTATGGGTATCTTACTAAAATATTTATGATTATATACCATAGTTAATTGCAATGTAACCTAGCAGCTGTGATAATGGTATTGACCACTGGGTAGTAGACCTGTGACATTAGCGCACACAATCATGCTTTTTCTCCCACCAATTGTAACTCTTTAATATTCTTTCCAGGACAGTGATGTCAGTTGTGACGCACAAATTAATCCACTGAAGATTGGAGAAACACCTTATTCCATATCATTCAAGAAAGAAAACTTCAGACGCGTCAAAGAACTGGTGAGGAAAGGTTATGACTAACCTTGTGAGCCCAACACCTGCCTCGGGATTCAAGCCAGCAGAATGCTTTATTGCCTAAGCATGACTGAAGCCAATGGCCCAAACAGACAGAGCAGTCTGCCTGTGTGTTTAGATGACAGTGTGGGTCCAGAGCCTGTCCCCTCTGCTACACTGTTGTCTCTCCTTGCACTCCAGACACCACAACAGCCCCAGCCCCTTCAGCAGCACACCCAGTGTTGTCTCCTCCTGCATGGGGCACTTGCAGTCACCTGGCCTGTGCCATTTTTGCCCTCCACCTCGATCTCAGAGCCAGCCCGCTGAGACTGCTGAGGGACATGCGGGCTGGCAGGAGTGGCCGCAGAGAAGGTGAGGCAGTTGTGCCCCTACCTTCAGTCTGTTTCTCCTGCTGCAACTCTCTGCAGTAAACATCGTCTTCACTTTCCCTGCTGCATTACTCCATAGTACACGTGTGTTCACAGAACAACAGTATTAGCATTGCTCCTCGCACCATGTCTCTCGTACAGTCCATGTTTAATTTTTTTTTCATGAGCATAAATATATTACCTATAGCTTATTGCTGCAATATCTGGACAAATGAGATCACTCTACTCATCAAAGCATAATTATTAAATAACTATCAGTAAACCTGCCAAAATGACCTCCAAACTTAGCAGCCCAAGTCTTGCTGAAAGTCAATGGGACTTGAGTCCTAAGTAATTTTTTAAAAAATGGAACTTGGGCACATTGAAAATGTTACCCTAGACATATTACTCTGTTATGTGCAAATCTATGTGCGGTCACTTTCCTCATTAGAGATGGTCCCTTCTGTGTGGGGCTTAGGTACGTTGGGCTCAGCACAAAGGAGCATGAACTTCTACATCGCATGTTGTATTCGCTCTGTAAATATTCAAGGGATGTTAGTCACAAAGCCAACAATCAAGAAGAAGCAATAAGTGCCGAAACTCAAAAGAGTTTGAAGTGTGGCTCAGCAAGAGCTAAGAAATTTAATCTTAAAACTAAAGGATATTGTTTACCATGAAATGTGCGCTTTACTACTATGCTAACTCCTCATCTTTTACCCTTCTCTGACAGAACTGTAAGAGTGCAATATGTGATACAATTATTTGCACAATGAAAGACCTCAGGTTGAAAGGAGAGTACTTTGTCAATGTATCTACCAGGATCTGGAATGGGACCTTTGCAGCAGTAAGTATCAGTTGTGTTTGACTGGGAGTTGTTAGTACCCAGATACTACTTACCCTTTTGAATGTTTGATCCTTAGCACCACTAATGCTCTTTCCATAGAAATCCTGTTATCAAAGAGGCTGTCCATACAGTATGTCTCACTTTAGCCATTCTTTGAGCCTCTATCTCTTATTGTCATGCTATTACAAGCCCGCTCCAGAAGAGGGTGTCACACAAATTGTGTACCGCCCCCATCAACACATGCTCTCAACAACCCTATGGGGAAACTGTAGCTTTGGCTGCTTTTATATGAGTGCCGTCCATTCACACTGTGAAATCCTGAGCCTTGTAAAAGTGCCGCAGACAGCTTTTAGACGTGCCTAGACATGCCGTATTTCCGGTCGCGCATTCTTTAATGGGACAAATTAAATACCTCGATATCGAGGTACTTAATTTGCGCCATTAAAGAATGCGTGACCGTAAATATGGCGTGTCTATGTTCATTTAAAAGCTGCCCATGGCACTTTCACAAGGTGCACAATTTCACGGCATGAGTGGGTGGCGCTCTTCTAAAAGCACCCAAAGAGATAGATGTTGATCCAAGGTACATGTACACTGCAGACATGTAGTGTATGCACCATGTCCACACTACATGCAAATGGTATGGATGAAGTGCATGCATCTTCTGCGCTTGGTGCCTGTGTGCACTTTGGAATGGGCCTATAGTGTCTTGCAAAGGTCACCCAGTGAGTTCACAGCCTGGATAAGATTTGAACCCTGGTCTAATTCCAGCACCTTATCCACTAGGCACCTGAGACCTCGCATCTTCATGAAGATGCAAGGTCTCAGGTGCACGTACTTGGCTTGGTTACGATGAGAATGACAGCAGGCAGGTCTATATTCCTTATATGTAATGGGGTTATAAAGCAACAGCCAGATTGTAAGCTAGGGCTTACAATCTGAGAGACAGGAGCTGGGGGAGAGACATAGGAAGGGAAACAAAGGGAGAGACAAGGGGTCCCCTTCCTATGTCTCTCCCCCAGCTCCTTCTCTCAGATTGGAAGCCCTAGGGACAGGGACCGTGTCTATTTTATTACTTTGTAAAGTGCCAGGTACACTGCTGGCACTATATAAATGTTTGTTAATAAAATAAAATAATAATAAAATAATAATAAGCATTTATTGAAAAACGAGTGATTTAGAAATATGTTTTCACTCTCTAGAACTTTGTTATGTGGTCTTGGGGCATGGCAGGGATAGGAGTAGAGAGAGATCTGCTAGTATTGGGGTGGAGATAGAAGGGGGAGTCTAGCAGCTGAAGCAGAGAGGCACAGAATCTAACCAGGATTTGGGGTCTGTCTGGAGGGAAGATGTGTGGAGTAGAATAAGCAGAGATGGAGGCAATGAGACATGTTTTGGACAGGAGGGAAAGAGGGGGAAGAAATAAAATATACCTAGAGTAGCTAACAACCATGCACTAACTGATTCTGCCGGAAAAAAAAATATGTGAATGTGACATCACGTATCACCCAATACCCCCTCCAACTTTTCACTTCGTAACAAATTTGCTCCTTCCTCTCACCAAATGCAACATGGTAAAGTTTAAAAAGTACATTACTACAACTAACTAAGATCTGTGTTCCACCTGTGGGAGGCAACAAATCCATTAGAATTCTAAGACATCATCTACAGTGGTGATACGCATTTTCCTGTCTGCTGGGGCATACTATTTCTTTTTGCAGGCTATAAGTTCAAGTAACTGCAAATGGTTTCCAGAGAAAACAGTGACAGCTAAAAATGACCATACATGACTATAAAGTGCAGTGTAGTTGTGTGATAGTCTGAACAAAAATAATATTTTCCCTAGCTTTTTGAACTGTAATAAACCTACAGATCATTCAAAAAGTCAATACAGTATCAAAAGTTCTTCGATGTGGTGCTGAATTTTTTATTTTTCTCCAAAAAATGTTTGTAATTTTGGTATGATGATACAACAATGCAGGCTGTCAGGGAAATCGATACCAAGACATTTACAATGTGCTTTAAAATACTCTGTAAACAATATCTGACTATCGTGCCTTTAATGCTGTAAGGCTTAACGCTGACCGGAAAAAAGTTCTAAGCCTCCTAACACGAAGCAATGAAGCAATGTCTGCATCTTGTCTGGGCAGCCAGCCGAGAATATCCTAGGTTTGTTAGCAGATTCGGGCACAGGATGTACTCCCAGTGGCCTGCCTGACACTCCTTCCAGGCTATTGAAAGGATTCTTGTAAATTCAAGACTCTTGACGCCCAAAACTTGGAAATCAGGTCAGATGGGTAGTGTTGTGCTTGTGGCAGTTTATGAATCAAAACAGTATGCAATCTAGGATATTTTCATCAGACCAGTGTTCCTCCAAATGAATGGGTTTGATATTTTTAAAAAGCCTTCAATAGAGATGCAGGCGCAGGGCTTAGCAGCAATGACCAGGATTTGACAAGTTTACCTGCATGGGAACTTGTAGCTCCTTCAGAGATGAGGCAACTCATTTCTGCTCTTTCCCCCTAAGAAAGTTCCTGGGGAGGATAGCTTGCCGGGGGAATTATCTGAGAATATGGAATGGTGGATTCCCATTCTTTGCAAATTATTTGATCATATAAACTTACTGGGTGTTATCCCAGTAGACTGGAACATCAGTGTAGTCCTCCCTATTTTTAAAAAAGGTGACAGGCTTTCCCCAGCGAATTATAGACCCATTAGTCTAATTAATATAGTGGCCAAATTATACGCTAGATATTTGCTGGCAAAATTAGAACAGTGGGCAAGTGACACGGGCGCTTTCAGCGAAGAACAAGCTGGGTTTCGCCCAGGCTACTCCACCATAGACTAATGCTTTGTGCTCACTCATCTTATTGAAAAATATGTCTGAACCAAGAAGGGAAATCTGTTTGCAGTCTTTGTAGACCTTAGAACTGCTTTTGACTCCATAGATAGAGCTATACTCTGCCGTAAGCTGCAGGCAACAAACTTAGATAAGCGATTAATATACCTGATTAAGGCGTTATACTCTGATGCATTTCTGAAAGTAGGGCTATCACAAGCGGGGCACATGACTGATCCCATACCTGCAATTAATGGGGTCAAACAAAGTTGTATTTTGGCCCCCTTTCTCTTTAACTTCTTTATTAACGATTTGACTGTTTTTTTACGGGATGAAGGATTCCACCCAGTTACAATCCAGGAAGAGAAACCTCTTTATTGCTATACGCCGATGACATGGTTCTTTCTGTCTACCTCAGAAATTGGTCTTCGACATTTAATTGTAGCCTTAAATCAATATTGTATAGAGAATCACTTGGAAGTCAATCAAGAAAAATCTAAGGTCATGGTCTTTGGCAATAAACTCCATACTCACCAAAGGTTGTTAGATTGGAAACCCTTGGAGCAAGTAAGAAAATATAAATATTTGGGTCTGCTGTTTTCTTGCAACCGTTTATGGAATAAACATATGAATTCAGTCAAATTCAGTCAAAAAATAAATTTAAAAAAAGCTGGCTCAGTGCTTGATTTATTGGAGCTACCTTATTGTCTACCTAGGCTTAAGCATGCAAACAACAGAGTGTTTTTATATATCTACTGCCTTTTAAACCTACTGACAATGAGGAATTTATTCCCTATATTCACGGAAGATCTTATCATCTCCTAAACCTAGGGATTCGCCATAACAAATTTGAGACATATACCTCCTTTCATTAAAATAATTGCCTTGCTCTTTAACGGGGGGAACTTAGGCAGAGCTTGGCCCCTGAATATCTTTAATAAAATTAATAAAATGCTTAATAAAATATAACATAAAAAAATAACCTTAATCATGTCCGGGTTTGCCAGAACTACAGTTAACACCTGGTAGTTCCAACATACAATAGCCTGCACTAACAGTTTATTCTCTTAACATATGACAAAAATAGCTAAACATTATTCACCCCATTTCTAGTACCAATAATAATAAGTAATACATAATCCAGTGCATTATAACATAAGTCCAAAGTGAATGTATTTCAAAAATAAAGCCCAACTTCAGCTGGGAGAATCATATGCAGAGACAGATAAAAACTACTCTGCACAATATACCAATTTAGCTTATTTTCTTTCAACTAACCAAAACATAAGCCATATTTGCAATCTTCCTTCCAATGGCTTCGTAGGGGTTTGCATGGACATAAGCAATTTTCATACTCATATCGCAGTGAGATTTTCATTGCATAATGGGGTCTAGATATTTCTCCTTTATGTCTTTTGTTAATCTGCACTCAAAAAGATAGCATACCAAGTCCTCCACTTTGGACTGACCACAAGAACAGTATCTTTCATTTAATTTTTGTGTGATACATGATATATAGTATGTGATGTTACTTTGGTTGTTTATTTGTATTTGTGTGTTCGGCCATGGCGAAAGCTAGTGCCATTTAATAAATAGATTGATCAAAAGGGTGCAGAACTTCATCCATTAAAGTCCATGGCTCATGGCCCACAGACTGTAAAGGATGGATAACTGTGCCCAGAGTCTGTCTGCCATATTAGTGTCCCTTCAAAGAATGTATTTATTTTCCTGAGGATTTTGGAGCAAGACTTTTTTTAAAAAAATCTTTATTTATTTATTTATTCTAAAATTTAAATGTCGTCCCCTCCTGCCTCAGGCATCTCAGGGTGGCTCACAGCATTTTAAAACATATTAAAACAAACAATTATAAACTACACTATAAAACCAATCCCAGCCCACCCACCCCATCTCCCTCGGGAAAGGCCTGGCGGAACAGCCAGGTCTTACACTGCCTACGGAAAGAGGGGAGGTCGGTAATCAAGCGGACCTCCACCAGGAGGGAGTTCCACAGCCGCAGATGAAAAGGAGAACCTGAATAAAGGGATAAGACTTTCCTTGAAAAAGAAGGAAAGGGATTTAATTTTTTTTTATTTTTAGTTCCTTAGCTTGAAGTTTTAAAGTCTGTCACAGCTGCAATTTTTCCTGCCATCTCATTTCTCCATATTGGTTGTGATCCTGAAACCATTTATTCCTCAGTAATCCATGAAGTAATTGGAATTATTTGGGCAGAAGTAGTTCACGATTGCAGCAATTGTGTGCTTGATTACCAACAACACAGCTCAGAATCCTTTTCATGTGGATGTCAGCCACATCCTTTCTATGTGCCTGTGCCAAAAAGTTGACCATTAACCAGATAATGATAATTTAGGCACTTTTTACATGGACCTCTCTCAGTCATGAACACACAGAAATCTGTGTTCATGAGTGAGAGAGGCCCGTGTGAAGGACACGGCGTGGGTGCGTGCAGTGAGTGGGGGTGCATGTATGCTCCCGCCTAACACGCATTCCCACTCTCACCCCCCCACTCATCTTCATGCATGGAGCAACCAGGGAAAATGGAGGTTACTCCGTGTGGGGGGTGAGTGGGGATGCGTGTGTGGCCATTTGCATACCTCGCCCACCCGCCGAGCACACACCCCGGCACGTTCACACACATCCCACCAGGCAACACCGTTTAAAATGCCCTAAGTGAGTGAATGGACCAAATATGTCTGAACTAGCATCCAGTCAAGCCCTTTCCTATACTGTTATATGAGACTGCTGTTACTGCTCTGTCTCAGTAGCACGCAGCATCCACAATAAGCACAACAGCATAGGTCCAGCCTTAATTTAAGTGCTGTCCATGACACTCTAACTCTGAAAATATTAATGGGAGGAAATGGGGTCTGCCTATCGGGCAAAATGCTTTTCTTTAAAAATGCTTTATTCTCATTTACTGTAATTTCGGGGCAATAAAGAGGATGGAGTGTGATGGATAGAAAGATAAAAAATAGAAGTGTAAAAGTACAGATGAGAAAAGGGTGGGGTACTGTGCAGAGAGCCAGTGGGAAAGAAGAGTAAGTGAGCTCTCCTTTTCCATGTCTTTTAGTCCTCTAGCCAGTTTCACTCTTTTCCAGGAAAATCGCAGAATGTTTCAAATCATTCTAGACATTCAGTATCTTTTGTTTTCTCTGAACTACAGTAGATTGGAGGAGCAGTTTTAAAGGTCTGCATCATTGGTATGCTAATACTGTGCTTTTCCTGTAGGTATTTGCTTATCCTGTAGGTACTTGTTTTGGGAGCTATGATGGAAAGTGCAATCCTGTCTTAATTTTATGGGTTTTTCTTCTAGGGATCTTCTAGGAAACCACGAATCTCACTAACATTCGTTTTAAGGAAAATAATTGTAAAATGTCTACATTATAGGAGTAATTGATGTAACATGGTTTATAAATTTCTTGTTCTGTTGCAGTCCACCTTCCAGATGCTACAGTTAACAACCAACGCAAATGCTGAGACAAATAACCCAGAGTTATTTGTGATTGGAGAGAACATGTTATCTGTAAGTGGGATCATTCCTGGGCTTGCATCATACTGCATCTAAGGGGTAGTGTGTTGTGTTTGCATATTAGTAATATAAGTGTGTTTGCATAGCTAGATGTTGGCTTCACTGTGTTACTGTGATGATTATCAGAAATCATATCTACCTCGTTTCAATGTTTATAACAAGTATACTGTGGAAATGTTTAATACTCTAGAAACAGTCCAGATTTCTCATACATGCTGTTAGCTGGACATGCTGTTTTGATTTTTTAGAATGTTCTTTCTCAATTAATTATTACTTCAATTTGCATTTAAATAGTGTTAGATAAATGCTTTGTCTCACTCCTCTTTCAGTTGAAACAAAAAAAAATCTTCTTTTGCTCTGCGTGGTAGGTGGCATTCCTTTACATACAAAAATAATATTGATCTAGGAATACAAACCCATTTCAAGGCCTCTGGGGAGAACTAGAATACAGCTAAAGAAACAAGCTATTAACTGAGCCCAATTAGTAGTGGTGGTGGTGGTGGTGATGATGATGATAGTGAAATGCATCACAACTAGCTAGTGGAAAATCCAATTAAATATGCACTAGGGCATTTATTGATTGACCTAGCCCCAAGTACAAATAAGACTAATGCAGAATCCTAATTTTGTCATTATCTTTACCAGGAATCACTGCATTTTACTAAAGCAATTCTAAAAGGGTCCATTTGTACCCAGATACCACTGAGAAGAAGTGAAAGTACTTTCATTGGTGTGGCAGGAATGTCACAGTATCCTAGAAAAGTTAATGTATGTGTTTGGCTTGATCCTCAGCATTGGGGATTGTACTGTCACATTTCAGAAGTCCTTTTCTTTCACAATAACCCACTGTGATGCTTAAATATTACTCATAAAAATAGAATCTTTAACTTATAGAAAATGTTACGAATCATCAGTAGATTTTTAACTGATCTAGTCAGTTGTTAGTAGACTGAATTAGAGGAGGTTTTGATCTTCATTTAGCAAAATGAACTCAAATGGGAATGCCTCTGGAGAAGGTCCTTAGAAGACATATTTGATAGAAGAAACAGTGGAGATCCCCCCCCCCCGCACACACACACACACAGAGTTAGAAAGGGCTGCCATGGGAGGCCACAGCCCAGAATGCTTTCACCTGTTAGAATCATTAGGGTGGTGATTCTGTTATAAAACGCACAGTGGCTGCCACAATGACATGGATACGGGTACTCACACCTAACACAACATAATAACAGCCTTCCAGCAACAAAGCTTTAAATCACCTCGGTGTCAGATCTGGGCGACTTTCCCAGAAAGCATGAGACAAAATTGTATCAGATGAAGCTGAGAGCAAGCAGCCCTGGGAAAATACAATTTTTGTCAAGTCTCACAGCAAGCAAATCCCACCTTCCCTGTAACTCTTTCTCTCCCTTAGTCACCACATAACAAAACAAAACAAAAATTGTGCTCCCAAATGTAGAGTTCCTGTAATATTTATTTGTTTGTTTATTTAAATTTGTATCCTGCCCTTTCCTGCAGGCTCAGGGCAGCGTACACATGCAAAAATATAAAAACCAAAACAAATATTCAACTCTATAAAATACCAATTAAAACCACTCCCACTCCTCAAACCCTATCCTTATCCACTCAAAGCCCAGCCAAATAAGTAGGTCTTTATTGCCTCTGGAAGATGGTCATGCTTGGGTTTTGGCGAGCCTCCAGGGGAAAAGAGTTCCAAAGCTGTGGGGAAGCTACTGGAAATGCCTCTCTGCGGGCCTGTGTTGTCTGGACCAGAGCTGAAACAAGCAGCTAAGGGTGTTTTCAGACGTGACGGGGCCGTTTGGCCCCATCACGAAATCAATCTATTGATCCCCCACTGGGATGACACCGTCACGCGATAACAGACGTGCCGGGGGATCCCGGCGGGGAATCAGGGAGGGGGCGTGGCCGCGTGGCGCAACATGCGGCCGCACGGCCACGCCCCCTCCACGCTCCCTGCCGCCTGCCCTCTGGGGAGACGGGCGGGCGGCGGGGCCAGTTCTGCTGCAGCATCTGGCCGAATTCGCCACGGCCCGGACTCCCGCCGGTGAGTCCAGGCCGTGGCGACCGACCAGACATTACTTTTCTTTGATCCCCGCCGGGATTCATTTTCACCACGCTTCCCGGGGAATTGGTGCAGCTAGCCCAGGAAGCGTGGTTGAAAATGACCCCATGTGGGGATTGAGCGTGGCGAACATCTGGCGGCCGCCAAACAGCCGTGCGAGTCACAGTGACCACAGGTGGGTATTCACCATGGTTCACTGTGATCTCGTAACGTCTAAAAATACCCTAAATTGCTGCTCATGAGAAATTTCACCATATCAGGAACCAGGATCAGTTTCCCAACCAACACCAGTGTGATTTCTCAATTCTCCCAATACAGCGAAATAGTGTCCTGATTTACTGACTTTCCACTTACCATTTACCACATACCATTACCTTTTACCGCATTGCTGAGGGTACTGTTTTACTTCCAGGTTTGTTCTTTCTGCATTTCTGAGCCAATCACTATACGAATAACCCACCCATAGCCTCCCACCAGTACCCCTTAACCTTCACTCCAGTGCCTCCTTTCAGAATTGTTGCTGTATGTTGCTTCCCTTTGCTTTGACCAATCTGCAGCTGAATTGCAGATTAGTAAAGGAATCTGCATACCAGCCAGTGAGCAACAAGGAAGTACAAGGGAAAATTGAGTGCAAAAAATGCAGTATTGTGTCGATATTTCTTATCAGAATTTGAAGGACAGCAAAGTGGTAAACAGGATCCCGGTAAGGTGAAAGTCAGTAAATCAAGAAATGAAGTATCAGTTGAGACATTACCGAGTACCAAGAGGTTCTCAATTTGATCAAGATGGTATCGGGAACTGGGATTTTGATAAGATTTCCCTTTTTGGTGAAATCTCATTTTAACTGTAGACTGGACCTGGTGAAATGATGGAGCTTGCACTGGGTGCGCCGGGCTGACCTAAGGGAGCATGATGGAACACAGGTGGAAAGGTGGTCTTTTAGATATGGAGGGCCCAAGCCATTTATGCACATGACAATATCCACCTTAAACTGCCAAATGGTTGTAATTTGTAACGTTTGGGGTGATGTCTTTAGACAAGTAGTCACAACTATCTAATCCAGGAGTGGAGAACCTTTTCCCTCTTGGGGGCCACTTTGAAAGATTTCACAAGCTCCAAGGGCCACACAGAAGTTGGGGCAGGGGTGCTTAAGGGATGCATTCAATGAAAGGAGGACCCAGATTATGGATCTGTGCCATGGAACTGTCCGCTCTCCTTGTTTGCATTACCTCATCTCTGCTCCCTTCCCTTGAGCTCATTTTTTCAGTGATTGGAGGTAAGAACTGGATCCAGGGGTCAGATCCAGGAAGTGGAAAGGGGCCACATAAAAACTTGCAGCAGGCCACATTTGGCCCCCGGGCCTGAGGTTCCCCACCCCTGATCTAATCCAGTCATTTGTGTCTTGTCAAGTCTAAGCTAGGTAGCTTCTCAGTTAATTCCCATGTATTTGGGGGTGGGGGAGGCTGTGGGAGCTCTGTATTCAAGTGCTAACAGACATTCTCATCTGTAAAAAACATGGATGTGTCCAGGGATTTGCACGGAGCAAGTCCCTGCAGAACTCTTTGTTTGTCTTAGGGTGTTAACAAATGAGATGATAGCCCACAAAGGCCCACACCAGGTGAGTATTCACCTGCCCATTTATTGGGTGTTCACTGTCTGCACCAGCCATGTAGCCTCCACCCACCAGACCCACAGCCCCCACTCATGGTGGGGTCTCAGAGAATGTGGAGCCCACCATGCAGGCAAATGATAGTTAATACGGACTAATGTGCACCCACAAGTCTGCATCCTGTCATTTAGGTTGCATGCAGTGCCTCCATGTGAACAGGTCATACAGTCATGGGTGGAAATCTTAGAGCATCTGAGGAGCAACCACTTCCTGTCCGTCTCTCTGCTCTCACTCTCACTGGCACTGCCAGTGGGAGCACCCACAAGCTCCTGAAATATATGCAAGGGGCTGCCCATTTATTAGGCTGGGCACGCTAACATGTGCATGAGGGCTGCCCTGACCGAACACAAACTCCAGTGGACTATTGTTTCATTTGTTTTCACCCTTAGTTTAGTATCTCCCCCAGTGGCAGGGGCCATACGGGGATAGTGCCATGGGCTGGGAGAGAGCACAACAGGGATTTCGGTCCAGTAGGTGCCAAACCTAAAACTGTGTGTGTACTTGGGCAGGAGGCCATTTGCACTTAGAATGGGTATGGAGTAGCAAGGGGCATGTGTTGCCCTCTGGAGGCGGTCCACAAAGAGGACAGAGTGCTTATTTTTACTGCCAGTTTGAAGCAGTTCTTCTTTGGATTGATTAAGGCCTGACTTTTATGAAGCAAAGCTCAGCACCGCCCTATTTCAAATCCCAGCAGCCAGAATGGATTTGTGAGTGCCTGTGATTTATCAAAGTAAGAGCATCTTTCTGCAGTTCATGGATTCCCTGCTGCTGGCACCTCCTCGGTGGAATGCAACAGAGGCACTAAATAGGAGAGTTCTCTTCCTCTGTGTGCAAAGCATTCAATTAAGCTGGAGTGAAAGGAATATTGAAGGGTAGCTACTGACATTGGTGTATTGGCTAATAATTCTTCTGCAGTCCTCCAGCCAAGCATCCAAGGAATGTGTACCTGTGCTTAAGATGAATAAATCATTAGAATTAGAGTAACTACTTAGTACTTTTGATGCCAAACCAATATAGTTGTCTGCTTTCAGATCCCCATTACAATAATGAAACCGGATGAGAAAGCGGAGGTGCCAACAGGAGTTGTGATAGGAAGTATCCTAGCAGGGTTGCTCCTGCTGCTTGCGCTGGTTGCTGGTTTATGGAAGGTAAGTGGTGATTTACATCTTTAAAAACAAAGGTGAGAAAGGATGGTTCCTCCTTGAATGCATGAACTAGAGCAGGGATAGAGAACCTTTTCCCACCCATAGGCCACATTGAAAATTAGTATAAGTTTCACCGGCCAGATAGGAGATCATGATGCAGGTGCTTAAGATACGTGCTCAGGATATGGGAAGGAAGGGGAACACCCAGATCATGGATCTGTGCCATGAATCCACCCCATGTCTTTGAGGTGGAGCCACCTCCTGTCTTTGCCCTCAAAGCTACTTTCCCCTGAGCTTACTCTTTTGATGCTTGCGGGCAGGATCCACAGGCCAGATCCAGAGACTGGAAAGGGGCCCAAACAAAAAACATCCTTGGGCTGATTTGACCCATGGGCTGGAGGTTTCCCATTCCTGAGCTAGAACCTTGGAATTGCATTGTAATCGTGTGGAATAACAATGTGTCTGCCATTTGGAGATATTCATAATTTTGGACCCATTCAGCGCACCTCTCCTCTGAGCATCTCAAAAGCAATTCATGCTGGCAGCCACAGCAATCCTGGGAGACAAGTGTGTATTTTCACGGGCATCATTTATTTCTACAGACATAGAGTCAGACACATGGAATTGTTAGGGGATTTGTCTACCCTTATACAAGAAGGTGGTAGCACTCGTGTTTCCTGCCACTGTCCAACCTCTCTTTATGACCTGCCAACTGGGCTCTGCTCATCCCCTAGATGGGATGGAGGTTCCAGGGATGGAGGTTGGGCAGCAAGAAGCCTGAAATGGTCTCTGGGCCAAAATTAGGAAGGTGGGAAAGAAAGCAGGAAGGTAAAAGGAAGCCCTGTAGGGGAGAGGGAATGGGTTGTAGGTATGCCAAGGCTCTCCAAGTAGCCTGATGGAGGGGACAACAGTAGAATGGGTAAAAACACCCAGCTGTCACATCCTGGGCTGACCCGGGACAGGCAGCCCAGGCAGACAGGGCGTGAACCAGGCTAGAGTGCAAAACAAACATGCATCTGGCTGGGGTGGGGAGAATGGGGAACGTGCAGCTGGCCGTCCCCACCCCCACACTGCGTCCCACCCCTTTCTGTGACAGGCAGCCATGGCAGCCAATGACAGCCAGCCATGGCTGCCTCTCATGACAGAGCTGGCCCAGACCAACAGACCAGACCAGAAACAAACATACAGCTCTGGGATGGTCCACTTTGGCTTGATCTGTGGGCAGACCCTAGTCTGGGCTCTGATCCCAGAGGTCTCCAAGATCACAACCTGGGCTACCTGCCACCACGACCCGGGATGCCCTGGGTCCATGCACAAGCGTGCCACAGTGAGCTGAACCAGACCACTATCCCATTTGTTAGTGTTGCTGCACCAGTGTTTCAAAGGCTTTCCTTGCACACCAAGACATCCGCTCCTTAATAGTGCATCAAACTCCAATACATTGGTTCAGAGATTTTGCTCATCTTTGCTCCTCAATGAACCAACAACACTTTATTTCTTTTGGGGGGTTTATTTGCATTGGTGGACGGACCTGACTCAGGGACTCAAGTTACCATGTTTTCCCCATTGCCACCAATGGAGAAAATGCAGTGGGCACGGATCCCTACCTGTAGTGAACTTAAATATATTCCCTACAAGTGCAAAATGTATGTACATGATGAAATGAATAGCCTGTGAAAATCTTCCAATGCTAGAAGCTTTTGTTATTGAGAAACATAGAACTTTCTGACCCCCCCATTTCATATCTTCCTGCAGTGTGGTTTTTTCAAAAGAAAGTATGAGAAAATGACAAAGGATATAGAAGACATGGATGAAATTACAGAACTCACCAAGGACAAAGATTGAAGACAACAGTAATGAGAGCAGGGACTAACCCAAACAATGGCTGTGATCCAATCCATTTTTCAGCTGGAGTGCCTTAGAGATTTTTAATAGTGCTGAGACTTTTTTATATAGATGAGGATAAATTCAACTTTATTATAAGATACTGCTGGTCAGTTTGGGTTTAAAACGTTTGCGGTTTTTTTTACAAGTGGTTTTTCTTGTGTGTATATTTTGTTCTCTTACAAACAAATTGTCCCTGAGAGCTGGCAGGTCCAGAGTTTACAGTAACATGTTGTGCCAGAAATCCCGTTTCGGATCCATAATGGGTCCACAAGCGTAAAACAGAATGACCGTTTCAGATTATTGTAGCAAATATCAGTTCATCATTCAGTGGGCCAGTGTCCTATGTCCATAGCCTCCTGTGACTTTATAAAAAAAAAAATTAAAAAATCTGTCAGGCTAAAATGGTATTGGTGAAATCATTACAGGGTTAATACTCAGTACAAAGAGAACAACTCAATATACTGTTGAGTAGCTTCAGTGTAATTGTCTTAGAAAAATTAATTCCATCATACATTGGCCGTTTGAGTTCAGAAAATCCATAAAACTTAAGCATTTTGTTTTTAATGGACAATATGTTGTGGTTTGGTCTACAAGGATTCAAAACAAAATGATATAGGACTGTTGGCTGATTTGTTAAATGCATTGCCATAGTTTTTACACTAATTAAGATTACAGAAATTCAATAATTGCAGTATATTGCACTGACAACATGCTTTGAAATGAGATGTGCTTCTGCCATACTGATGTCCTACAAGCGGTCTGCTTCACTCACAGTGGGAGATTTGAATATGAAAATCTGCTGTGGTTTATTCTTCGTGCTATCTGCTGTTATAGCAGACCTCTGATTCTCAGTGAAAGAATCAGCAACACAGCTGCAGCGGGTTTTGAATTCTGCTCTTCTGCATCACTTGTCCACATGGACAAGAGAATAAACTGAAGACTGCATTTTTATATATATAAAACACTGAGGGTACTTTAAATTTACACAGTATCTTCCTTGCCCCAAAGAATAAACTCAAAGTGCCTAAAAAAAAAAATCCTGCCTTGAATGCATAACTCCTGCTTATGACAATAGACCCACTAACATCAGTTGGGCAGTGTCATGAGTATGGGATGTAATAGCAGACACGCAGGTAGCAAATTATTCCACAGTGAAGCTTATGGTGAGTTACAGCAAAAGAGGAGGAAGGAATTGTCCCATTAGTGGAATGAGGAGTAGTTGAAGATCAAGTCTAACATACTTTATTGAAAGCTAATTTATTTCCATTTTGTCTATGGTACAAAACATGTTTCTGAAAACAAATAAAAAGGAACCTTTTATTTAAATGAACGGTGAACCCATTTTATGCATTTTATATGGCAATTTGACTTCGATTCTTGTATCCTTCATTTTAATAGGAAACTTTGAATTTTTTGTTTTCAAAATGACCAATCCCCATTTTAAGGAGAGATGCCTACAGAGAGTTGCTGAGATAACCATACTGCTTGTTTTTTTCATCCTCTTAGCCAGCATGTAGTTATTGCCAACAAGCTCATACCCTGTCATGATGTGCTGTGTCTTTTGCATACACTATGACTGTGAGCTACAAACCACTTACTCCATAGTAGTTCCATTGAAGCTCACATAACAGGGCTTTAATGGGGCAATTCTGGAGTAATTGGCTTGTAAACCACAGCCTATATTTCTGTAAATGAGCTGGTTTTGGACTTGAAAAATCTGCTTAAAGTCTTCAAATCAGGAGGTAGTTGACTGCCATCCAGAGGACTTCCTGGCTGTTAGAGGATCCATTTGGTACAATTTAATTGTTGTTTTTTTATAGAGATTTTTAAGGTTTCCTTCCTTGTCTGCTAGGGCATAGGTTCCCTAGCCTTTGACCTGTATGACCCCGACCAAAACAGCAGCTTAGACATGCAAAGTCCACCAAATATCAATCAGGATTATGAGCCCATCTGCAGATGGCATCGCCCCACTTGGTGTCCAGACCCACAGTTCCAGAACCTCTGTCCTAGAGCATTTTTACACATAACATTAGTGAAGTAGCAGTCAGCTTTGGCTCTATTTTTTATGCTCGTGTTGTGCACAACCTCTGCTACTTGAAAAATGTTTACTTACCAAGTAGCAAAAGGCTATCTGATAAGCTGTCCAGTAGCAGCAGTTTAGCTACCAAAGAACCAAAGAACAAAAGGCAGTTTCCAGTCCATTCTTCACCAGGGAATAGCTCCAGCAGGGACCTTCTTTGCTCCGTGTGGAGCAATGCACCTGGGAATCCCCTTATGCAAAGCAGATCTCTGGGGGGAGGGGGGCAGGGCTAAAGATATCCTCTTGCTACTTGAAGATGAGAGATGTTGGTGTGGCTACTTGACCAAACACCGTTAGGCTAAGGATTTTTATTTTTTAAAAGGTGACTTGTTGAAAGACAATCTAGATGCCAAACTTAATAATCTGATAACTAGGCTGTGACGGAAAGCCCAGCGAACAAGCTGAGGGTAATGAAAACTGGCTTCTTTCTGCAGTCCTCTTGTAGCAACTTGAAACAATGGCACTTATCTGTGCTTTGGGGGGATCTTCTGTTTAGCTACATGTCCCCAAGGCAGAGGACCATCTCCTTTGTTGCTTGAAGCGTTTTGTAGGAAAACTCAAGATTTCATTTGGGGACTTTGGGTGGATATCCTGGTCAGTGCTTCATTGATCAAGTGTTTTATCTTTTGGACAATAAATTTGCTTGCCCTAACTGGTTGGTTTGATGTCCCAGACAATAGGACATTCTCCTAGCCTGATTCTTTTCAGAACACATGGAGAACAGACGAATGGCTGGGTTACATGCTGTTTTTGCATGTATTTAACCTGAAGTTTAGAAACTGATATAGTTAAATAGTAGTGTACTCCAGAGAAGATACAGCTGTGTTGATAACGAGAACTCATTATCTTTGGACATTTTTAGATGGACCCACCTGGGGGGAGGGTCTGTGTGCGCTGCCACTCACTTCCAGGGAGTAGGGGGGCTTCAGATGGTGGGGAATGGGTGTGCGGTTGGTGTTACTGCCCATTCGTTCCCCCGCATGGAGCAACGGGGAAAAACCCAGGTTGTTCTATGCAGAGACATGGGTGGGTGGTGCACAGGTCACAGGAGCGTGTCTCCAACCATGCTGCCTTCAGATAGGCGCCCGGGTGCATGGGGGGGGGATGAGTCCCCTCTGAAAATGGCCACTGGCGCCCCTCCTCCCGTCATAACAGGCAGCCATGGCAACCCCCCATGCCAGGCTGGATTAGCACAGCAACAGACACACCCGCCTGGTTCAGCTCACATGGGTGGCCCTTGGGCCCGGACTGTGGGCCTGTTTCTATCTGGGCCCACATTTTTGGACCAGCCACCTACCTCCCTGGGGTCTGTACCAGACCCACATCTGGTGGCATGGAAACAGATGAGATGTATGGGGTGAGGCACTGGCCCAGGCTGGCCATAGTGCATCTAACCAGGCTAGCATCGTGTCTGTTAAGACCCTGTGTCTTCCCCATTGCCACCAATGTGGAAAACATAGTGAACCTAAGTCTCTGAAAGATATCATTGGGCTGATATCAATACAGCATGTTGTGGTTCATTTGGAAAGCATTACTGTTAAACCAGTGCAATAACTGTATGTATACAAGCCTGCAAATACAGTTTTGCATCTTACCCATGTGGTGGTGCTAGTTTTGTTTTAAAGATCTACACGGTTAATGTTTTGCAAAGGGTAATTTTATTGCACTTTTGGTTTGGCACAGCCGCCACATTACTGCTGGAAATGTGATGTACATTTTGTAATGTATAAAAGGGTATTATTGGGTTTTTTAAACTCTTTTTTATATATAGATGCTCAGCTTTATCTATAAAACGCTGTTTTAAAACACAGGAGTTTGTTTCCAATCTCATTTGCCACAGCCTAAGTCATGAGTCATTCTAGTGAAGGTTAAACCCATGTAAAGGAGCGGAATCATGGCTGCTGGATTTTAGAAATCCATGGGTCCTGCCATTTGTAAATAACAACGTCATAAGATGCCCAATAGAGACAGTATGACCTCTGTAAGAAAGATAAGTCCTCAAAAGTCAGTATCTTACACACTTGAAGAAAGAGCCTAATTTTTAAAATCAATCAAACACAGGCTCCTAAGTGCCTGTTGCTTTTGAAAATGGCATATAAAACTAAGACAGCCCCGCGGGGTGCGTTTACACACACCAGAAGTAGCCACCTCGCCATAGGAATCACCACTCTCAGGTTTTTTTAAAGGCACATTTTGGAAGCCCTGGTATCGAGGCTTCCAAAATGCACCTTTAAAAAGACCCCGTGAGTGGCGATTCCTATGGTGGGGCGGCTACGTCCGGTGCATGCCAACGCACCCCATGGGGCTTTTCAGCCAGCGCGTTCTTCAACGCGCTGATTTCAACCGCACATGTAAAAGCGGTCTAGGTTACTTAGGCACTTTAACCTACATTTTTATATAAGGTTAATGAAACATCTGTATATAAAGTTGAATCTTAAGGACTAGTTGATGCTTTCTGGAATTGTGAAATCTGATTCCTTTATCTGTTTGAAAGATCAACCAGTATTACACTCCAGTTTTACACTTGTAGGAGCAACATAAAAATAAAGGTAAATCAGATGAAACAATACCAAAGGCTGTATACTGGCTGACACTTTCTCTGTGTCACTGCATTTTTAGTAAAATGATGTCATTTCTGTAAGAAATGCAATTAAGATTTAGTATCTTTGGTGCTGACCTTTCTGCCTCTATTGTATGTATATTTTGCATTTTGATGTACTGGATGTTTTGTTTAATTAAAAAACTGTTCTGTTCTGTCCAAACCTGGTGTGAACAAATTTATGTTGCAATACTAACATAGGTCTTTGACCAGTCTCTCACAGTTTACACAACACATTCAAAATATCTTCGCAAGCAGCATCTCTTAAAAATTGCACTTACTATCTTAAATCTCACTTTAGCACAGTCAATACTTTTATTATACAGACCTGGGAATGTCTTATAAAGAATGACCATTCTATCCTTTTTAAAATGGTGATGATTTATGCTATCATTCTGAAATGTGTTGTGGATGATCCCTTGGGTGAGAGGTTGAAGCTGTCTGCTTTTCAGACAAATTGGTTGGGAAATGGTTGAGATACAGCTGTCCAAACTCAGAGGCTGAGGTCTTTATGCAACACATGTGCAATTAGGCTTAAGCCTATGGTGTGAGCTACCAGTGCCACCCTCCCAAACCCCCTTGCCAGCAGTCTCCCAACTAACTACCACTGCCCACCCAAACCCCCTTGCCATCAGCCTAAGGGGGGGGGAACAACTACCACCATCCCCCTGTCTGTCTCTCACTCTACCTACCTCTGGCTCCGGACGCTGCCATGTTTCCTGTCTTGCATGCTAAGACTACATATCCCTGTGATTTTTAAGACTACATTCCCCAGCATGCCAGAAAGGAAACATGGATGCCGTGCACGTGCACATGCACATGCAAGGACCACCGCCATGTTTCCTAGTCAGACATGATGGGACTATATGTCCCAGCATTAGGGATGGGCGAACAGATCGCGGTTCGGGTTCGGCCGTTCCGTTCGGTCCAGTTCAGTTTGCCCGTTCGGTTCGCCCGTTGGGTTCAGTCACCGCGTTCAGGTTCGGCCGTTCAGTTCAGTTGTGTTTGGTTTGGTTCGGGCATTCAGAAAAAGGCTCTCTGTGCATGGAATGATGGCCCCAGACCCATGACGTTGGGTCCTGGGGCTAGAGTGGCAGCTTGTAGATATTAGCCACAGCCCTCCCTGCCAATAACGTAGGCCCCAGAACCCTGACGGTGGGTCCTGGGTTCTGGAGTGGCTGTTTCTTGATGCGGTGGAATGACATCACCTCTGTGCGAGGAATGATGGCCCCAGACCCATGACGTTGGGTCCTGGGGCTAGAGTGGCAGCTTGTAGATATTAGCCACAGCCCTCCCTGCCAATAACGTAGGCCCCAGAACCCTGACGGTGGGTCCTGGGTTCTGGAGTGGCTGTTTCTTGATGCGGTGGAATGACA
>QEPC01012145.1:482712-499365 GCA_003113815.1 Sphenodon punctatus
CTCCCTGCCCGCCCACCCTCCACAAGACTGGCAGCCACTGCGGCCTATTTGGCCGCTGCTGCTGCCTGCCGCCGAAACTCCGTACCGCGTTGAAGGTAAGGTAACAGACATAACTTTTCCTTCACCGCGTTCAGGATTCCCCCTAACCATGCTTCGTTCACCGCTGTGGTGCAGGAGAACAAAGCGTGGTTAGGTTTACCACGGGGGTTGGTTGACTGAGGTGAACATCTGGATGTGAGCAACCAGATGTTCACCTGCTTTCAACCCCCTCCGCGGTTGACTGTGGTGATTTCAGACAACGTAACATCTGAAATCACCCATAATCTAAATAAATGATAATATGGAGGTAAATTGGTTGGATGGGTGAAATAGGAGGACAGTGGAAGCAATGGATTAGGACTAGGAAGGAACAAAAACTGCTGGGAGAGAGGGAGCCTTCTGAAACGCCTACTGTTCAGGAACAGTGACTAGCTCAGAAGGTGTTGGGAAGGGGGGAGGCAATCAGTTTTGTTTCTTGCTGCGCCCGCCTCAGCACAAGCCCCATTGGCTCCGTGCAGCCTAGCCCATGGCCAATTGCAGACTGCGAAGCCAGTGGTCTGAGGTGAAAAGGGATGGTGATTGGGCAGGCTGGTTGCTACTCCAAGCCTCTCCACCCCTGGTGCCTGGAAGTTTGATCCTCAGCTGACTCCCCCTCCCTGTCACGTTTTGCCTTCCAGTGACACGTTTTTGCCACCCGAACTCACCGGAACGCGATCCAAACTGACCGAACTGTTCGGTCATTTCGACATTCGGAATCTAGTTCAGTTCAGTCAGTTCATGTTCAGATTCGGGTTCGGATTCGTTCGTCCGAACTGGCAGAGTTCAGGCCGAACTCTGAACTTCCGAACCGTGTTCGCCCATTCCTACCCAGCATGCCAGGCACGGAACATGGCAGTGGCCCCAGTGCACATGCGTACACTGACACAGGCTCTTTAAACAGCGCAGTGGCAGCGGAGGAGGTAGGGGGGAGTGAGTGTGTGTGGGGCGAGGGAGGGGGAGTGACTGAGTGACTGTTGGGGGGAGGAAGTGGGTGACTGAGTGATGGGGGAAGAGAGGGGACTGACTGGGAGGGGAAGTGACTGTGTGTGTGTGAGAGAGCAGTGAACTATTACTTTATTTATATTATACTATCATTTCTTACCCTTCGGCAGCTCAGAGCAGCTTATGATTTACAATATAAAAGTAATAATCATAAAATTGACTAACAATAAAATATTACATATCAAATATAAACAACATCATATCAACGAAAGGAGACACAGGCCACTTTTTACACGAGGCACTTAGAAGTGCCTCTGGAGCCCCGTATTCAAGAAGAAAGCCACACGGGGGTGTTTACATGCTCGCTGCACTACCGGAAGTGATGTGCCGCCCATTCTCTTCAGCAGCAGTGAATGCAGACGCGGGGATTTCGAGAGGCGCGTTCTGTAGGACTGAAAATTCAGGTCTACAGAATGTGCCTCTTGAAATCCCTGCGCCTGTTGCAGCCGCCGCCGCTTAAGAGAATGGGCGACACATCACTTCCAGTAGCACGGGGAGTGTGTAAACACCCCCGCACAACTTTCTTGAATACGGGGCTCCAGAGGCACTTCTAAGCTCCTCGTGTAAAAGTGGCCTCCGAGTTAAAACATCCCCCGCCACCAACCCAACACTCGCCCTACCCATCTCCCTCACCAAAAGCCTGATGAAACAGCCAGGTTTTGCACTGGCATTGAAAATAATTACTGGAATAAGACGGTCCAGGAGGTAATCCTGGACTGTGCCACCAATCCCGCGTGTATCATGGAAACCTGACTGGAAAATGAATTGGGGCCTATCTTGGCTGATCTTGTTCCAGCCGGGTATTCCGTGCAGCACCAGATGTGGTTAGAGGGACTGGGGGTGGTGTAGCTATGATTTTTAAAGAGGGTTGGTCTGTGAGGAGGTATCCAGTGCAATCCATAGTGGGCATTGAAGGTCTCCATCTTGTGTTTGATTTGGCGGGGGACAGTTTGGGAGTGCTGCTGGTATACTGTGCACCTACCAGTACAGCGGCCTCCCTGCATGCTCTGGCAGAGGCTGTGTCGAAAGTGGTGTTGTGGTCCCCAAAGACTATAGTCTTGGGGAACCTCAACATTCACGCCGACACGGTTCTCGGGGGAGCCAAGCATGAGTTCATGGCCACCATGGCAACCATGGGCCTCTCCCAAAGGGTCAATGGCCTGGCACATCTTGGAGGACATACCTTGGACCTTATGTTTTGCACTGGCCTTGAGGCAGGTGCTCAGTTAATGGGGGAGATGTGATGATTGATTTATCACAGGTACGGACTTACGTCATGACCCAACAAACAAATGTACAGACAACAACAACAAACAAATAACAAAAGTCATACCATAACATAAAACATTTAAATAAAATATATTAAAATTCAACATAGATAAACTGAGCAGCCCTAGGGGCAGGGACCGTGTCTATTTTATTACTTTGTAAAGTGCCAGGTACACTGCTTGCACTATATAAATGTTTGTTAATAACAATAAATAAGCAAAATACACACTAATTATCCAACGGAGTACTTCCCAACTTAAATAAGTTGGGGAGTCATTTCAAGCAAAAAGGGGGGGAAAGTAGAACAAAATAAAGCGCAAAGCAGCAAGCCAACTGTATCCCAAAACCAAGGAGTAATCGATCGAGCAGCAAAACAAGAGACAAGACTCAAGGTGCTAAGAGAGGTGAGGAGAGGTGTAACCCAAGTCTATTGACAACACCCCTCCTAGCCTGAGAACAAAGTACAAGGTTAGGAGAAAGTATTTTATAAATATCCCTTTGCCTTAAGTCGTTCCTTGATGAGAGCTCTTCTCTTACGAGCACCTCCATAGCGTCCTTGTGTGGCAGGGAGAGGAGCAAAACAAAACAACCCTCTGTCCGAAAGGAGTAACCCACTGGTAGCAACGGGGCTAACCAAGTCATGCGGAGATGGTAAAAATAGGGGCATCTCAACAGGAAATGCTCAGTTGATTCAATATCCTTTGTGCTACAAGAGCAAAATCTTGATTTGAGTGGAGTACGCTTTTGTCTTCCCTCAACAATTGCCAATTGAAGCATCTGAAAACAGAGCAGCATATAGAATCTCCTAAGCTTAGAATTTTCTAGGAGATCCAGGTAAGGTCTGAAACAAGAAGATAGCTTTATTAACCCAAATTGGGGAGCAACCTTCCATTGGCGCACTGCAAGCATATCTTCTTGGGCGTCAATATCCTGAATTCTCCTGAGGAGTTAGGTTTTAATATGTGGGAGTAATTTCCCCTGGAAAAATTCAAAAGAGTACCCCAACTCATGAATCAGTTGTCCTAAATATAGCAGCCAAGGATAAGCCCTTAAACCGTTATGCAATAGCGCTTCCCTAAGACAAATCAGAGGGAGCGCAGTCTCCAGCAGGGCCAGGAGTCGTAACCAATACCTCAAAAAAACCATCCTACCAAGCGCCTTAATGGATGGGATGCCCATTTCCACCCTTAGGGCAGCCCCTAGAACACCGGGGCCCATCCTAAGTATTCGCCGTAGGGAGAAATTTTGAACCCATTCAAGAATGAGTGTGTTAGGAAATGGGACAAGCTCTGCCCCAAATAAAAGGGATGGGGGGATTTTAGCCTGATAAACCTTCAGGCAAGAATAGACTGGAACCCCCTTAGAAGTACTAAAGGCCTGAGCAATGGCTCTCGTATCTCTAGTGGCCTTTGATGCCCTGGCCTGCATGTGAAGATGCCATGTGCCCATAGTACTAAAAAGAACACCTAAATAATTAAAGGAATTTGCAGAGCCAATTTTCCCTGCGCCCAACTGCCAAGTATGTGGGCAATACCTTGAACCCAGGGCCATAAACTTGGTCTTAGTCATATTAATCTCGAGTCCACTGGTTGAGCAATGGGGCAGATATCAGCTGTGCCCTTGTCATGGATGGAACATTACCTCTTGCAGACCTCCCTTCTAGCACATGTCTGCCCCCAGAAGGGTGTGGAACCTATTTGGATGGTGCACCCCCGGAGGCTGTTGGACCCATTGCAGATTCTACTAGGTGCTCTGGGGGAGTTACCCTCTGACCTTGATGATCATCTCATCGATGACCTCGTTAAACTATGGAACACCTTGCTGATGGAGGCTATCAATAGGACGGCTCCCAGGCGTCCGTTACCTAGGTGGAGGCTCCGCAGACCTCCGTGGTTTTCCAAGGAGCTGTGGAGGCTGAAGCAAGCTGGGTGACGGTTGGAGCAACAGTGGCGTTCTCATGCTGAAGCCGACAGATTGCAGAATAGAGCTAGTTTACAAGCCTATACCGTGGCTATGCGGGTAGCAAAGAGGGAGTTCTTTCCTACCCTCATAGCATCTGCAAAATCCCATCCAGCAAAGCTGTTCTGGATTGTGCGGGGGCTGGTCAGTCCGGCCTTCCTCGACCTTGGAGTTGAGTCATCATCTGCCCGCTGTGACCTTTTTGCAGATTATTTTGTGGATAAAATCACTCGTATTCACCACAACTTCAATGCCGCACTTAATACGGTAGAGGAGGTAGAGGTTGTAGAAGCCTCGTCAGGTCCAATTTTGTGGGATCAATTCCAGTTGTTGACACCCGCTGATGTGGTGGAGGTTCTGGTGGCAGTTCGGGCCACCTCTTGTGAATTAGATCCGTGCCCATCCTGGATAGTTAAGAGCTGCTGTGAGACAATGGGGCCGTTGCTGGCCAGGGTGGTCAATGCCTCCCTTCGGGAGGGCAGAGTGCCAAGCTGCTTCAAGGAGGTGGTGGTGCGGCCTCTGCTCAAGAAACCATCACTTGATGTTGACTCCCCTGCCAGCTATTGGCCTGTCTCTAACCTTCCCTTTCTAGGGAAGATTATTGAACGGGTAGTGGCCTGACAGCTCCAGGAGCATCTTGACCACATCGGTTATCTTGATCCCTTTCAGTCTGGCTTCCGTCCGGGTTATGGCACTGAGACCGCACTTGTGACTTTGGTAGATGATCGCCGCCCTGAGAAGGATCTGGGTCGATCGACCCTATTGATCCTCTTAGATCTTTCGGCAGCATTTGATACCNAACAGCAAGGTTAGCCCTGCTTCCCTAATGTTTTGAATCCCGGTATTTATTTAACCAAGTTTCACCCTGATCATTATAATTTGGATGCAAACCACTAATAGTATCTGCTTTCCACATTCTTCCCATTCTCTCCAAGCCAAAAGAAATCACATCAAGAAAGAAAGGGGACAGGGGCATCAAGCTGCTTTGTCTTGCTTTGCACATCCCTTCTCACCCCAGAGTGTTTCCCTAGCAGCTCCAAGCTTTCTTTCAGTTAATGTGCCTGAAGACATTCTATGTAGCTCATGTACAATCCCTCAATGCATGTAACCACATACAACAGTCTCTCTTCTCCATCCTTTCTCCCAGAGAGTTTCGCTTTCAACTCCAGCTTCAACAGTTTCACCAGGGAGGAGTGGAGGGAGTGGTGGAGATGGAGATTGCTTTGAAGAGTCCTCCAACTGGAGTTTCTCTGCAGCCCTGAATTTTGTGACCTTCACCAGAGGCTTTGGTTTGAAACTGGGAGCAGTAGCCATGTCAGATTCACCTGCTGTGGAGTTTACTTGGCAACCAGAGCAGCCAGCCAGTGAGTTTTCCTTTCAGCCCCAAGTCTGTCACTTTCACCAGCGGAGTTGTTTCCCACCACCACCACCACCACCTGGGAGCATCCTCCTCAATTTTTGGGGAAAGAAGGGAGATTGCTTTCCAGACCAGTCCTCATTGAAGCATTTCCCTTGCAGCCCTGATATTTGTCAGTTACGTACCTGAAGTAATTCTGTCCGACTCACGTAAATTTCCTCAGTGCACCTAACTCCATACAGTCCCTCTCTTGACTCTATTCCTTCACCGGGAAGGGGGGGGGGGAGGTGAGGAAGCCATAGAGAGGAAAAGGAAAGATGGGGGAAGGGAGGGGGAGGCTGGGTTCTCACACCCCTCATTCCACACAGCTCCATGTCATTTCAACTGCTCCTGGTGTACTCTCACCCATCATTCCACCCAGTCGCCTGTCACTCATGGTGACATCATGCCTCTTGTTCCACCCAAATCCCCATCATTCCAGCTGCTCCTGGTTGCCTTTTATGGGCCGGTGAGCCAGTGGGCAGAGCCAGGGCAATGGTGGGAGAAACCAGGGCAATGGTAGGTGGAGCCAGGGCAACAGTAGGTGGCATAACCCAGCAGCAAGGAGTTCCAAGGGTTAATGTTGGATGGACATTACATTACTTAATCAAGCAATTTCAGTTAGGTTAGGCAAGTTTAAAAGCAGGAAGACAACCTTAAACCTCACTTACAAGTAGTTTTAGCAAAGACATACACACACACATGCAGCAGAGGTTAAGAACACTGCTTCAGAAAGAAGGGACTTGCTGCATGTATGTTGGAGGGACCCCAATCCCTGCTTCAGATGTCCCTTCTGAAGGAGTATTTTGCCCTCTGCTGCATGTGTGTGTGTGTGTGTGTGTTGGGGGGGGAATTTCAAGGACCATGAATCACCAGACTCACAGGTACATCTCGGGATCTCAAAAGCACCCCATTTCCAGCATTGTGAACACACCTAACTTCCTAAGATCTCCAGACTGCCAGTTACATCTCAGGATTTCCCAAACACCAAATTTCCAGCATTGTGAACACACCTAACTTCCTAAGATTGCCAGACTGTCAGTTACATCTCGGGATTTCAAAAGCTCACTTTTATCAAAAGCATCACATTTACAGCATTTAATACTCCACATCATGACATCAAGTGAACAAAACCACATTCCAACTCCCCCCCCCATGGCAGGGGGGGAGGGAAAGCCTATGGGGGTGCATGGTGGGAGGGGAAAAGCCTATGGGAGTGTGGGAGGGAAAAAGTCTATGGGGATGGGGTGCAGGGGGGGAGGGTGCAGGAAGGGTGGGGATGGGACACGGGAGGGACATCTTACCTGCTGGCTCCGGAGTGTTCGCTGTTGTCCCGGGCTGCAGGCCGGGGGGGGGGGGACTTTAGGGGTTTTTTTAATTGCTCGTGTGGGCAATTTAAAATTTTTAAAATAATAATAATAATAATTCCCTGCCTTGCCACTCGCTGCTTTCCCCCCCCCCCCCCCCCCCTGAGCGGCAGATTGGGGGGAAGCGGCAAAGCGGCTGGCCTATTGGTGCGCTGTTAGCTCTCCAACAGCGTGCCACCAGCCATGTTGAGCATGTGAGGCAGGGAGCAGCACGCATGCACACTGGTCCCTGCCTCAGGCACCCGACCCAAGGCATCTCGCCAGGGCGCTTTCAGCAAGTGCCCTAGCGAGAGCTTTCCTTATGCCCATTGAGCGCAATGGAAAGGGTAGCCCCTCCCTCCACAGCACATCCTATACGTGCTGTGGACTGAGGAGCTCAGCCACCCAAATCGCGTTTTCAATAGAAAACGCTGTTTGGGGTTAGCTTTTTTTGTCCCTTCTGGGATCCACTCCTCAGGAGTGGATCCCGGAAGTGAGAAGTTACACTGACAGCGCCGCAGCAGCAGCCAGAGCAAAGTCAGAGCCTGGCTGTTGCGGCACTGTCAGAAGCAGCGATGGCGACGTGGGGTTTGTTTTTTTAAAGCGGTGGCGGGCCCTCAGCACTTGTGGGGAAGTGCCCCAAAATTCCTGGGGGGCCAGCCGCCACTGCTCCCATGGTTGATGGGATCTGTCCTCCACTGACTTCCCAGGTATGGAACCTGGGAGTGCTCCTTGACACACAGCTCCACCTGGATCTCCAGGTGGAGGCTGTGGCAAGGAGCGCCTTCCATCAGTTACATCTGGTGTGGCTGCTTCGTCATTGGTTTTGGTTCCTGACCTGGCCACGATCATCCATGCTTTTATCACCTCATGACTAGACTACTGTAATGCACTCTATGTGGGGTTACCTATGGTGACGGCTCAGAAACTGCAGCTGGTGCAGAATGCGGCAGCCCAGCTCTTAGTGAGACTGGGCCGCCAGGAGCACATTACACCAGTGCTCCGGTCTCTGCACTGGTTGCCAATAGTCTTCCGGGCTCGATTCAAAGTGTTGGTTTTGACCTATAAAGCCTTACAAGGAGTGGGCCCTGTCTACTTGCGAGATCGCCTCACTTCCCGGGTTCTAGACCGGCCCCTGTGGTCATCCGGGGGCGCCACACTGGAGGTCCCCCAGATTTTCCAGGGTACCACACAGGATAGGGCGTTCTCTATGGCCGCGTCATGCCATTGGAACTCTCTCCCGGTGGGGCCCCATCTGGCCCCAGACCACCCAGCTTTCCGAAGGAGTTGTAAGACCTGGCTGTTCTGTCAGGCATTTGGCGAGGGAGAGGAGTGAGGGATGGGTAAGGGGTGGGGGTTGGTGAGGGAGGGGGTTGGTTTTAATTCTTACTTTTTTATTGATGTTTTATTATGTTTTATAATTATTTCTGATGTTGTTAGCTGCCCCGGGTTGCCTGTGGCAAGTGGGGCGGGGTATAATTTTTAAAAATAAATAAATAATAAGCTTGGGACAGTTGTGGGAGCTAGAATATGAATAGCTTCAAAGTGGATTTGAGTAAATTGATGGCATATATTGTGTGAGGCGTTTTCATTATTTGATGTTGCAGAACACTAGCAATACATGTTGGGTTAGGGGTCCCCCCCCCCCTTTCTTCCTGTAGCATCAAAACTGTCTGCGGCTGGAGGTGGGACTGTTGGGACATTCTGGACCCTGGGTACTATATTGTATATCAGGTGCCTGGCTGGTGCAGCCTGCATGCATGCTCAGGGTCTAACTGATTGCCATATTTGGGATTGGGAAGGAATTTTCCCTCTGGACAGATTGGAAGTGGACTCTGAGGAGGTTTTGCCTTCTCCTGCACTATGGGTGTGGCTCATCTGTTTGGGACATCTGGATCCTTCTTTTTCTAAAATTATTTCCTTGTATTTCAGACATTGGTGTGATCTGGTTGGTCCCAGTCTCTACTTGTAGCTACTGGTGGGATTTCTCTGTGCGGATGGTTGAGGTGTGGCAGGTCCTGCAGTGGTGCAGGGGACTGGACTAAATGACACTTGACGTCCCTTCCAGCCTTGTGACTCTCTGACTCTTCTTCTGCAGGTTGGGGACAGCACTGATGCTGGAAGATAGGAGGCGGTGACTTGTACCTTCAACTTCCTGGAGGGAGAGAACCCGTGACTCCGACTCACTCACAGCATGCAGAGCAGGTGAGCGTCAGCAGCAGGTTGTTACTGCTTCTGGCTGGTTTGCTTTGGACCAGTGGAGAGTGAGCGCAGGAGCGATTTGGGTGGCGGAGTGGAGGACTTGGAGTAGTGGAGCAGGCGGGACTCAGCGCGGTGGAGCGGAGAGGCAGTGGGCCAGTGGTGACAGGAGCAGAGGAGCAGGTGGACCCAGTGTGGGATGGACCTGGCTGGAGCGGAGGCAGAGCAGCGTGGGACCACGAGGCAGAGTGGCATGACCCCAAGGTGAAGGCGGCAGTGTGGGAGTTGGGAGCAGCAGTGGTAGTGGCGGAGCGGCAGACGGCGGTGGCACAGCAGCAGGTGGCAACAGTCAGGAGGGAGAGGCGAGAGGGACCTATTTTTGGTAAGTCTTCAGGGCCCGGGGGTTAGGGGGGGGTTTGAGGCCTGCCGCCTGCCTGGGCTGGGCCTGGTGGCACGGCCAACAAGGCCTAGTGGTGGGGAAAGGGGAACTGCGGGGCCCAGTGGCTGTGAGGCCTGCCGGGGGGGGGGGCTACGGAGCCCGGTGAGGCCTAGTTGGGTGGTGGGGGGCCTGTCGGGGCCTGGCCCCGTGGGAGGAGGAGGGCCTCATGGTGTGGGGGGGCAGGCCTTGGCCTCATGCGGGGAGGGTGACCTCATGGTGGGGCCTAGCGGTGGGTGGAAGGGGGCCCGGCGAGACCTAGCCTCGAGGTGAGGCCCAAGTGAGGCCTAGCCGGTTGGTGGGGAGCCCGCCGGGGCCTGGTAAGGCCTTGCAGTGTGGGGGGGCTGGCCTTGTGGGGGGAGGGGGGCCTCGTGGTGAGTCCTAGCGGTGTGTGGAAGGGGGCCCGGCGAGGCCTAGCCTCGAGGTGAGGGCATGTGAGCTTGAATGGGGGGGGTGAGAGAGAGAGAGGTGAAAAGGTGTGTGAGGGAGTGAAAGAGAGAGAGAAAGGTGAAAGGGCGTGTGTGAGCTTGAATGGGTGTGTGGTGAAAGAGAGAGAGAGGTGAAAGGGGGGGTGAGCTTGAGTGTGTGTGTGTGTGTGTGTGAAAGAGAGAGAGAGAAAGGTGAAATAGTGTGTGTGAGCTTGAATGGGTGTGTGTGAAAGAGAGAGGTGAAAGCGTGTGTGAGAGCTTAAATGGGTGTGTGAGTGAAAGAGAGAGAGGTGAAAAGGTGTGTGAGCTTGAATGGGTGTGTGTGTGAAAGAGAGAGAGGTGAAAGGGCGTGTGGGAGTTTGAATGGGGGTGTGTGCGAGAGAGGTGAGAGCATGTGTTAGATAGAGTGAATGAATGAGTGTGTATGAGAGAATGAATGTGTGAGTGAGAGATGTGTAAGAGATACGGGTGTATGTGTGTGTGAGTGTGTGTGTGTGCACGAGAGGGAGTTGCTCCCTCTACCCCACTCCCCCTCCCATGGCTGTCCCCTCTCACCCCCTGCCCCCACCCCCCATGGCTCCTGGAGGGGGAAACGGAGCCACCCCCCTGCCCAAGGAGAGGCCCAGCAAAACATTCCTACTGTCCCCTCCTGCTTAGTAACCTAAGCCTATCAGCCTTGGACTGATCTCCAGTCCAGCTCCCAGAAGACCCAGGCCCAGCAGCAGTAGCTGAGGTAAGGGCCACCTGGCCAATACCTCTTCCTCCTCTTGCCTGATATGAGCTCATTTCAGCTGCTGCTGCCCCCCTCTGTGGGGCTTTGGAAGTAGAGTGGGACCATCTGGGGGATGGTTTGGGAAGGGGCTGGAGGATGCTGTGATCGTAGGGGAGTTGTTTGTTATGTTCATGTTAAACTGGATTTTTAGTGTTTTGGTACTTGAGATCCTTAAATCCAATAACTGGAAAGGGGTCACACTGACAAAGTTTTGCTGAGAGCTGTGTTTGGCTGCTCTGGGGCTGAGGTTCAGTTTCTCATCCCTGCTTTCATGGGGGGTGCTGTGACTGTGTGGGGGTTGTTTGATCTATGTTTGATCAGCTGGATCTACGTTTGAACTCCTGTGTTGGGAGTGTAATAGGAATATGCTCCAGAGAAGGAGGGTTCACACCATGGATAATCTGTCCCTATCCATTGTGTGCATGCCCTCCTGTGTTTTAAATAAGAGTTTTTGCCTTTTAACCATATCTGTGTCCTGGGCTCCCTTTCATCTAAACCAGATTTAAATGTTCTTTGGAGCACATTGTACTGACAAGTTAAAAATAACTTATATGGCAATTCTCTATTTGTCAAAGGGAAGTGGGCATGGCCTTGGAAAATGGGAGGGGCCACATGAAAGTGGGAGGAGCCATGCGGAAGTGGGCGGGCTGTGGAAAGTGTGTGGAGCTGAGAGGGCCCCGCATTTTGTGTTCGCCCTGGGCCCCGCAATTTCTAAGACCAGCCCTGGAGGCAGCAGGCATTGAGCAATCACAGAGTGCCACGAGTCTGCTGGGGTAGGGATGGGCGAACACGGTTCAGAAGTTTGGAGTTCGGACTGAACTCGACCAATTCGGTCGACTGAACCGAACTCAATTTTTGAACCAAACTGAACTGAATTTCCGAATTCGGCTCTGTTCACCCATCCCTAAAAGATAATATTCCATTTAGTTCAATGGGGTTTGAATTTCCAAACTTTGTTCAGAAGTTCGGAGTTAGGACCGAACTCAAATAGTTCAGTCAACCGAACCGAACTTCCAAACCGAACCGAATTTCTGAACTGAATCGAAACGAAACGAATTTCCGAACTCGGTTCTGTTCGCCCATCCCTATGCTGGGGAATGTTTGCGCTGCTTATTGGCCTGTGATAAATCCATCAGATACTGCTGAGCTGCTCACCCCTCCCAACACAGACACAGTTCAAGAGTTCAACCTTGTTTAGGGCTCCAAGATGTCTGCTCCCTCCTCCCCTCTCCATATTTTCCTTCCAAAACCCAACTGCCACAGCACAAATAATAACAACGATAATGACATTGTCGTTTTCATTATCGTTGTCGTTATTATCAGTTGTCGTTTATGTTATTGCAATAACAGAAATGAAAACAACAATTTTCGTTATCGTCATTGCAATAACGAAAATGACATACACACCCCTATTGAAAAGGTGTTTTTAATGGAATAATTACTATAATAGAGATTTTTAAGTCTAATCTCTTTTTTTCCAGTTTTCCTTGTTGCATCCAACAACAGTTTGTTTTGACAGCATCATTGTTTCCTCAGTGTGGTCAGTGTCGCCTCTTTGTTTGTGTGGGTCTTCCACACAGTAGCTGGGGAAAAGGACGGGATGCATAAGAGGCAAATGTTTATAAAACAGGGAGTCTACAGGGAAGCTATCACAATTTTAACTTTTCGCAAATTGTGTCCTTTTTAGCATCCAGAAAACCACACTGCTGATTAGTTTGATTCTTTCTCATAGAACAAACCCCCTAGATTATTGATGCTAAACCAGAGCAGGTTGCTTTACTTTTAACAATGTAGAAAAGGACTTAAACATCCATCTTAAAGGACTTTATTTTCCTGTTCTATGATGGTCACCTGCAGCTGACTCTCTGCTGACATCTACTGGATAGTCTTCTGGTACACACCCCTGGACTGGCAATTATTCTGTTAATTATCTTCCAGCAGATATTAATTACTTATAAAAATAAAATAATAAAATAAAATTAATAATAAAATAATAATAATATAAAAAACTACCTAAATCATTTAAAGAAACAAACAAAACACTGAGATTCCTACAAGTCAGAGAAACTCATTTAAAGATATTCAGCATAGCATTAAGCTATACAAGGATTGTGCAGATAAATTACAATTTATTTATGAAACGTTTCAGCCAAATATAATGAACAACAAAAACATTATAGCCATAAATGTGTTTTCTATTGAAACCAATGGAAAATGAAAGCAAAAACGAAAACGGAAATTTGAGATTTATGAAAACGAAAACGACATAGGCCCCTGGTGCACATCTCTATTGGATACACTCCTTCCCCTTATGCTCTTCTCTCTTGTCTCTTGCTGCAGTGACTTACACCAGTTTCTACCTATTGGACATTTTAAAGTATGTACCAACATAATGCCCAATAGGGGTACATAAATCTGTGTTTCCTTTAATTAATATTAGATGTGTTGTTTTAAATACCGTGGCTTCTGATACCGTGAACCATGAGATGCTGGTGACCCGCCTGTGAGATTTGGCCAGGGTAGACAGGACCATTTTGCAATGGTTCCATTCCTACCTCGCAAATAGATCTTACAGGGTGGTGCTAGAGAACTGTACATCGTTCCATGGGTGGGGCCGCCCGTGTGGGGTCCCGCAGGGTTCTATTCTGTTCCCTCTCTTGTCAATGTGTGTATGATGCTGCTAGGGCAGGTTGTACGCAGCTGGGGGGTTCATCGCCACCAATATGCTGATGACACCCAGCTGTATCTTTCATTTTCAACCAACCCAGGCCCTGCTGTCTCGTTGCTGTCCCAGTGTTTGGTGGCTGTGGGGGATTGGATAAGGTCGAGTCAATTGAACCTCAGTCCCAATAAGGCAGAGGTGATGCTGGTGGGGGAGTGGGGTCGGTGATCTGGGGGAGGAAGTGGCCTCCATTATTGGGGGTATTTGTCCTCCATTAGCTCCCAGGATTCGCAACTATGCCTGGATTCCCAGGTGTTGCCTGTGGCCAGGGGTGCCTTTCGCCAATTACATCTGGTGAAGAGGCTTCGCCCNGCTAGAGAACTGTACATCGTTCCATGGGTGGGGCCGCCCGTGTGGGGTCCCGCAGGGTTCTATTCTGTTCCCTCTCTTGTCAATGTGTGTATGATGCTGCTAGGGCAGGTTGTACGCAGCTGGGGGGTTCATCGCCACCAATATGCTGATGACACCCAGCTGTATCTTTCATTTTCAACCAACCCAGGCCCTGCTGTCTCGTTGCTGTCCCAGTGTTTGGTGGCTGTGGGGGATTGGATAAGGTCGAGTCAATTGAACCTCAGTCCCAATAAGGCAGAGGTGATGCTGGTGGGGGAGTGGGGTCGGTGATCTGGGGGAGGAAGTGGCCTCCATTATTGGGGGTATTTGTCCTCCATTAGCTCCCAGGATTCGCAACTATGCCTGGATTCCCAGGTGTTGCCTGTGGCCAGGGGTGCCTTTCGCCAATTACATCTGGTGAAGAGGCTTCGCCCTTATGTCTCAGACTGATCTCACCACAATCATCCATGCATTCATCACCTCCAGGCTAGAGGTTGCAATGCACTCTATGTGGGACTGCCCATGGTGACGGTTCAGAAGCTGCAGCTAGCACAGAATGCAGTGGCCTTCCTGCTTACACGAGACGCGTGGGCGACGGAGAGAGGCATCTATGTGACGGCCAGTGCGGATGGGGGTGTGCACGCGCCACTCATCGACCACGCATGGAGGCATTGGGGGAAGTAGGGGTGCCTCCGTGCATGGATGGGTGGACGTCCATGTAACAGGCCATCCACGCACCGCACACCCGCCTCAACCCATCCCCCACCCACATCACAGTGCCTCGTGGGACAGTGTAAAAAGGCCGCCAGTTTGATTTGTATCAGGAAGTTAAATATATGCAGGAGTCTGTAGGACTGGGGCCTTGAGGCATTTCAGTTTCTACTTTGTGTTCCATTTGAGGAAATCAAAATTTCCTCTCACAGAGGTCACCACTATCAATTGTCCTACACAAGCAGCATTTGGGGCAAATTATACTTAACTTTCTCGGTGCTAAAGACACAAAATGACGTCGTGTTCCAACATTAGCACAATTGGGTAACTCAGACCAGAATGTCGGGGGGGGGGGTTGTGCTCCTTATGGCCAAGAGGAGAGAGAGTGTTCTCTCAGCTGTCTCCCCTACTCCACAATCCTTTTCCCAGCTTCTTCTCTTCTGTGACTTATTTACTCTGGCACTACTTGCAAAATCATTGGGCTGGAAGAGTCAAGCCCCTTGCCATTATTAAGCAGAGCAAACTGCACATATACAACATCCTTGAAAGATGCCTGCCTAGCCTGTAATGGGATCTCCACAATCTCCCTTGGCAAATTATTGCACTGCCAAATTGCCCTGGTATTTAGAAAATTCTTCCTAATGTTTAAGCTTCTTTAATTTAAAGCTCATTACCTGTAGTCTTTTCCTCAGCCACAAGAGTACAAGTAACCCCATACCAGCTGTAGTATACTGGAGTCTCCAGCTCTCAGAGCCAACATTTTAGGTAAGCCACACCCAAGCTTCGGTCTGCCGGGGGTGCCTTCTTGGAGTTCCCCCGTGTTAAGCGGGGGGCCACATTGGAGAGGGCATTCTCGGTAGCCAGGCCGCGTCTTTGGAACTCCCTCCCAGAGGAAGCGCGCCTGACCCCAAGCCTTTTGACATTCCGGCGGGCTTGTAAAACCTGGCTGTTCACCCAAGTCTTTGGGGAGGAGGCGGGGGGGTTTAACTCTTCCCTTACCTTTTTATTTTTATTTATTTTTCCCGACCCTGCTTTGGTTTTAAATTGCTGGATTTTTTTTAATGTTTTTTATTTCTTGAATGTTTTTTATTGAATTGTACATCGCCCCGGGATGCCATTGACATGGGGGGAGGGGTGTGACTAATAAATGTATAAAATAAAATCAATCAATAAATAAATAACTAGTTCACAGAATTTAATTTTCTGCATTTAACCAGAGCTGAAGCAAGTAGTACCCTCAGCCCATTGACAATACCCTACCCAAAACCAGTGGTAAAAACTAATTTCTGTTTACACTCCATTGAGTATCTGCTCTGGTTATTTAGCCATTTTAGTTGTCATTTTGGCAATTTAGCACTATTGTGTATATGCAGTTGTCCAAAAATGATGTACCTGAAATACCAAAATGACCAAATAATTGAACCAAAAAACCCTATATAGAATATTGGGGGGAAGGGGACACAGGGTATTTTCAGACGTGCCAGGCCATTTGGCCCATCACGCTGAAACCCAGGGTGATTTCAGACGCAACGGGTGCCCGGTTCACCACAGTGGATTCCCGGTGGGGGTGAACTGAACAACCACCCCACCGGGGCAAATAAAAGCCCTGAACAGACGGGACGGGACCGGGACCACGGCAGGGAATCGAGCCGGCAGATCACAGGCCGGGGCAGCACAACAGACGTGACACCAATTCCCGGCCGCAGTCAAAACACCCAGAAACCACCGGGCAGGGGCAGGACACAGACATAGCCGCCTGAGGGAAAACGAAGCCAAAAGGCACAAAAGGGAACGCCCACACAAGGGAAATGGGAAGGGAGGGGGGAGAGGGAGAAAAGCTGGACAGGTACCACACACAACAGGCACACAGACAGCGGGGCCACAGTGAAACACACAGCACAAGCACACGCCCGGGCACACACACACACACAGAAGGGAAAGGAAGGGAAGGGGGACACGGGTGCCCGGACAACACACAAGGCATAACGAGCACGGGGGGGGGGGG
>QEPC01012145.1:502112-526304 GCA_003113815.1 Sphenodon punctatus
GGAGGGCGTGCTCCTGGACAGAACGATCCAGCTGGTGGACCAGGGGGCCATGATGGCAGGATTCACGGCCGGAGGCTTCCCCAACTGCATGGGAGCCATGGACGGCACCCACATAGAGATTCTCTGCCCCTCCTCTGGGGAGGCTGCAGAGTATGTGAACAGACACGGGTATCACTCCCTGCAGCTGCAGGTAGTTGTGGATCACCGGGGCCGGTTCATAGACATCTTCACGGGCAACTCCGGCCACAGTCACGATGCCCGGATCATGACCATCTCCCCCTTCTATGCCCAGATGTTCCGGGGGGACTTTGCTGACATGGGGATGACATGGATCAAGGGGGTACCAATGCCCCCCTGTATCCTGGGTGACCCTGCCTACCCCCTCACCCGGTGGCTACTGAAGGTCTACCCGGTCGCACGCACACCTGCGGAGGTGCTATACAATACTCGCCTGTGCTCCAGCAGGACCATGGCGGAGCGAGCCTTTGGGGCCCTCAAGCAGCGCTGGAGGAGCCTCACTGGCCAGCTAGACTACACCGTGGAGACCTCAACCCTGGTGATCAGTGCCTGCTCCCTCATGCGCTGTGCTGGGGGCACGGGCCCTGGAGACACTGACTGCCGGGGTTGCCCTGTGGGTACAGGAGGGTGAGTCCGATGCTGCCCTGGGCGCCTGCCCCTGACCTGAGATGGGGCAGGGGCCCCGTGGGCCCATGGCCGTGTCGCCCAACCCCTTCCCACCCACCCTCCTCGGCCCCTCCCACCCTCTCCGACTGTCCGGGGACCCCCTCTCTGCACCCCAGAGGGCCCTCCCACCTGGACAGCATGCCTCACCTGGTTCCTCTGCCTGCTGGCCGGGCTCCTCGGCGCTTGAGTGCTCACCTGCCTGGGTCTTCTGCTGGGGTGTGCCGTGCCCTGTGGGCGAAGAAGGGGGTTGTTGGTCTAGGGTTGCGTGGTTGGGCGACCGCGGCCCAGGCCCCCTTCCCGCCTTGCCTTTGGGGGGCTGGGGCTGGCCCATCCATCCCCCGGGTCGCCCGCTTACCCTCAATGTCGGTCTCAGATCCTTCCGAGGCCGGCCCCTCGGTGTAGGAGTGCTCCCCCATGGACCACTGGCTGAGGGTGATGAGGGTGCTGGCCTCGGACTCTTCTTGTCCAGCCTGGGGGTGGGTGCTTTCCGGAGGGGGGCCTGCAGGTGCCGGAGGTCCCAGGGTGTTCCTCCTGGGGGTCTGGGGCCCTGGAGCTTGTGTCTACCAGGGGGGCGGCGAGGGTCGGGGGTACCTCAGCCCTTTCCCTGCCCTGGACCACTGCGCTCCCCACGAGCCGTGGGGAAACTATCGACCCCTTCATGTGGAGTATTCGGCCCAGGGCATCATAGAAGGGGGCGGTCCGGGCTCCATGTCCGGACAGTCTATTGTTGTCCCAGATGGCCTTGTACCCCCTCTTCAGCTCCTTGGCCTTGGAGCGGCATGGTGCGATGGTGCCCCGCTGCCTCCATGTCCCCCACTATGGCCTGGTAGACATGCTCATTGGGCTCATTGAGCGCAAGCTCCAGCTGGTACTCCAGGGTCCCCCAGATCCATATGAAGTCCCGGGCCTCCTGCAGCCCCCACTGGCCCCCTCTGTGGTAGGACTTCCTCCCTCATCTCCCCTGTGGGTCCTTCTCCTCCTCCTCCTCCAATGCCTCTTCCACCACCTCCTCCTCCACCCGGACTGGGCCGGTCTCCTCCAGGGGCTCGTCCACCCGGGCCCTTTTCCGTGTCTGCGGGATGCGGGGGGTTACGGTTGGGTGCAGTTGCCCCCTTTCCCCTCCTCCCTGCTGGGAGCCTGGGCTGGCCCCCTGCCCTCCCTTGGTGCCCCTGGGCCCCCTGTTCCCCTCCCCTTGTTTCCCCTTACCCGTTTCCGGGGTGCCTCCTCCCCCAGTCCGGCTGCTGTCCCTGGGGCGTCCTGTCCCAGCTGCAGCGGGTGTTGTCCCTCCACCTCCTCCATCCTCAGCAAAATCCCCGCCTCCCCCTCCCCCTCCTGTGCTCCCTCCACCGCTGCCACTGCCTCCTCCTCCTCCACCCTCGCTTTCTCTCCCACCGCTCTCTTCTGCCTCCCTCCTCGCTCCATCCCGCCACATTTCCCTGCTGTGGATTTCCCTTTAAATCTCCCTCCGGTGGCTGCGTTGTTGCTGGTTGCCTGGCAGCGACGCTGCGTACTTTGTCCCCAGCTGGGGATCATTTTCTTTGGTTCCGGCCGGTGATTGCCATCCAGATGTTACTTTTTGTTGTTTCCCGGTGGGAATCTCTTTAACCATGCTTCCGGAGATTGTCCGGCGGGGAGCCCCGGAAGCGTGGTTGCAATTGACCCCATGTGGGTATTGACCGTGATGAACATCTGGTGGCCGCTGAACAGACGTTCAGGGTGCTGTGGCCCCGCCGCGGGATTGAGCGTAGTTCACTGTGGTGGAGCGTGATCTCGTAACGTCTGAAAATACCCCCAAACCAGGATCTTTCCCAGATCCTGGGTCCATGATGAGGCCAGTCGTCCATCAGACGTGCCGGCCCCATCACTGAAAGGAATCTGGGAGGGGACGGGGCTGAGCAGCATGACATGCAACCGCACGCCCCTCCCTATGCTTCCACAACCAACCACTCTTGGGGAGATGGGCGGGCACAGCAACCAATGAGGCCGCTGCACGTAATCAGTGGTCTGGCCCACGATCCAGAGAGGGGCAAAGTAACCAATGACCCTTTGGTTACTTTCTCCCGGTCCTTTCCTAATCGTGGCCAATACCCCCACCGTTCCAGCTCTGTGGTAGGCCACATAGCCGGAACTGTGGTCAATATTGATCCCTGCCAGGTATTCACTGAATGATCCCTGCAAGATGTTCACCACAGACATGCCAGCCATCACAGCCACCCCACAGAATCCACTGTTGTTCAGTGGGGTTGACTGTGACCTCCTCACATCTGATAATACCCACAGACAGCTATAGGTGCAACCACATGAGCTGGGGCAGGCCTAATCCCCTGTGTGCCCCGTAGTGGGCAATTGCAGCCACCACACTTTGTGCCAACGGGGAGAGCTGGCCATATAATTTGCCGCCCTGCGACCATCAGGAGTCTGTTCATGTTTGTGGACATGCTGCCACTAGGCAGCTGTTGGGGGGGTGGGGGTGACAGAGGAGCTCACGCACTCTCCCACCACCACCTAATAGCTGATCATGGGGGAGGGGAGCCTGGGAAGAGGGTGTATGCTCCAAGTCCCAGGGTCCCCCTACCCTGATCAGCTGTTAGGTAGGCATTAGGAATGCACTCCTCCAGGCCCGATCCACACACCCAGCCTTGAGGCAGGGCTGCATGACACGGCCAAACAGGAGGCAGCCCCCTCTCTGGCCTTTTTCAGAGGATGCATCATGTCCCTTAGCTGGCTGCTGTTGTGGATTTTCGTGGGTAAAATATCGAGACGAGGAGGCTGCCAGCAGATATAAACAGATGAGCTCTTTATTCAGCAGATATCACAGCACTGCGGGCCTCCAGGATCAATAGATCCCGAGCAGCACCCCCGAAAAGGGCAGTACATACTTTACACAGAGATCCTTGGGCGGAAAGCCCTTACATAGCTTGTCGCATCTGCGCAAATGAAACAGATTACAGCATAACTCTTAAAGTAATTATTTTGAGAAAAGACTGTTTACTTCTAAGTACAGGTTAGAATGAGATAGCCATATTATGAAGGAATATTAGGGAGTTTTTCTAGCTAAACTAAACTAAACCCAGCTGCATTCTTGAGCACTTGGCTCATCCTCATGTGCAAGAAGTAATCTTAAAAAGTTGAGGCTTATCTATGTGAGAAGAAACAAAGCCTGTCTTGTTAGAGAAGCAAAGCCTTTCTTGTTTAAAGGGCAAGAAAGCATTTTTAACATGGCAAGGTAACTACAGGTCATAGGCTCTTAATATTGTCTAAGATGGCAGAGGGTACCACAGGGCAAACAGACTTATTGGGGTTTTCCTCATCACTGCCTGCTCTGTTGAACATCTGGCTCTGTTGAACATCTGGCAGCTGCCAGGCATACAAGCCACTGCATCGCATGTTAACAGTGCCCAAAGTGGGATCACATTTCATGTAGCTGCACTCAATGTGAGGACGTGTTTGTTACGGATATTATTCGGATACCAAAGGCTACCTGAAAATGCAAATAATAAACCCATTCCCCGTTTCCAGTGCCCGAACACTATTAATGGTACTTGTGTCTTGATTGGGTCTTCCTTGCTCATGGACACGACCAAACCAAATGACCGTCATGGTTATACTTCCCTTCCAACATGTAACTTACCTGCTTGATACAGAAGCAGAAACTCTTCCAGAAAATCAATCATACAGAAACACCAAAATCCTGAACTCCATCCTATGTATTAATGACTTCACTCTATTTGCTTTTTTGAAAAATAATCTCTGTGGTAACAATCTTTATTGATAACTTTGGCAGCAAAATACCATCTATACAACAAACAAAAATCCACATTCCAATTGCATAGTTCTTCTTTCAAATATCCGAAAGCAAAAAAAAATCCAGTCTCTAAATCAGTTCACCACACTGAAGTACTGGGGTCCATAATACGAAGGCTGCATTCATGCAGAGAGAGCGCACGCATTTCCTCTTCACTCTTGGCATGCCCCACTGCCAGCAAGAGGAAACACACCAAAACCACTTATTAAGGTGGCATGGTCAGCGTCCAGCTGGAGGCTTTGGGGTGGTGCTTTTGGTTTGTTTGTTTTTTAAAAAAAAGCTTAGGCTGCATTCCATAAACCACTTATTCCAGAGTAGTCCCACTCTCCCCCTGCAGGGCTTCAATGGAATTACGACAGAGTAAGCAATTCGTGTATCACAACCCTATTCTAGTCACAATTAACACCAAAATCCTTAGAGCAAAGATTGTTTTTCTCTAGTTTAATTTATCTAGTTTGGTGTTTACTTTAAGCAGTTGGCAGCGCTTTTTGTGCATCATCGATTCCAGTTTCCCCATCTGAAGCCCCAATGTTCTGCAACTTCAATTCGCTGCACAATCTGGAACAAGCCAGTTAATGTCTTGGCGCTTCTTTCTTTTGGTTTGTCCTGCCTGTACTGTGACCTCTAACACAGTGATTGCTTTACAATAGGTGAAGCAGGCAATTCTGATGGGTCTTCTACATAGCATGATTGGCCAGATGCTAAGAAATTGTAACTGCAAAATAAATGCCACTATTTAATTTTTCAAAAGCTCTTCAGATTTTCAAGTTGACAATGTCTTTCTAACAACGATTTAACATGAATTAGTTATATTTGCAACTCCAAATCTTTTATCTACAAGGTCATCAAAGCCTGAACTTTGTGGTTTGACTGCTTGCAACAGCAGCTGCTTTTTAAACACACTGCTACAAACATGACACAGCTCTTTAGAAATAGTGTTAGGGTGAGCCAAACTGTGTTATGTAACATGACTGTGCTATGGCTAATGCATGCTTCTTGCACAATGCAACCACGTACGTAGAACTGTAGATGTCTAATGTAGTCATTTGTACTAGCAACAAGATAGTAAAATATATATATATTTCTATCAAATTTAGCTCCTAGAAAATAACTGCTATTAAAATATCAATAATCTAAAATATATTTTACATTATTTTCCTCTCCCCATACCAAAATGATTAGTCTATTTGCAGGTTACAAGCATCAAAAATATTCTAAAGCTTTCAAAGTACATTATCTGTCATATCAAGATACTATTTTTAAGACCAAAAAAATCCAATTGTCCTTTTGTAATGCAAATTACCAGGATGGGGGCATTAAGGCAGTATAACATATACTGAAAAAACTCCGCTCTGCTTACACAAGAATTTCAGGGGAAATGATTAAAAAAAGATTTTTATATAAGCCTGAATACAGGTGCATTTCCAGAAACATGGTAACTATATTGAGGGGGGGGGGGGATTTAAGAACCGTGTATCCCCTTTCTCAATCTTAGAGACAAATGTAAGTTGGGGTTTTTTTCAAATGTTTGCTACAACTAACCGCAGCAAAGTAGTAGTTGGATTTACTGTAAATACAACTGGAAGCTAATCTGCAAGCACTTTACTGAGACAGAAGTGTCAGTAGCAATGTTTTGTGTGGTACATGAGGCAGAATTATTTTTCTGTGTTGGCCCAAAAGCACTCCTTGTTTTCTTTCCAAGAATATTCTTCTTCATATATCTCCTGCAGAGAAAAAGCAGAAGAAATGAGGAGTGCTGAAGACCCCACTACATGAAAATATAACTGACTCCCAAAGATTGAATAGAGTTTTATTTATTGAATAGAATCAAGGGGTGCGTGGTAATTTACAGAGAAATGGGGGAGATATGGCCCTGACCTGGCAAGTATATAAGCTCTGGTCCCAAACCTACAATGAGCTTCCCAAAAGCAGGGCCTCACTGATGTTAGTGGGATTCCTTTCAAGAGGCTGGTCGGGGGTGGGGGATAGGCTCACGCAACCATGAACTATGGCAGCCCAAGTCAAACATAGTGCGTGTATGTTCACGGTTTAATGGGGGACAGGGACTTCACCAAATCCAGCTCTCAGCTATTTTTAATTGGCCTAAACCTCAAGCATTGAAAGAGTGAGCTCAGGGAAAGGGAGCAGAGATGGGGGCATATGCTTAAGGACACAGGATAGAACCACAATCTGGACCTTTTCTTTCCTGGCCTCATCCTGAGCCTCCCAATTACTATCCAGCCAACAGAGCTTGTGCTCACTTTCAAAGTGGCCCATGGAAGGGAACAGGCTCCCCAGCCCTGGTTTAAAGTAATCTGTGGGATGCCGTCTGAATCCACTGGAACTTCATTTTGAGAAATGAATTTCAAGATTGACTTTTATACGCAAAAGGCTGTAGGTCTAGGGCCTGATCCTTTGATACCTAGCCAAATAAATAAACTTACCAGATACCCGCATCCTGTTGTCCATTATTCATAGGAAGACTCTTTGTGTCTTGATTAGATTGTAAGCTCCATGAAGCAAGGACTGTCTTTGGGTAATTTCAGACGTGATGAGATCACAGTCAATCACCCTGAATCACAGTGGATTCAGGGTGGTGGCTGTGATCCCGTGCACGTCTGTTTGAGCCCCGCCAGATGTTCACCACAGTGAATTCCTGGCGGGGGTCAAAGCTAACCACGGTTCTGAGGATGGTGCCGGCCACATCTCCAGAACCGTGGTTAGTTTGGCCACGATCCGGGACTGGGCTGGGAATGGCCACGGGTAACGACTGTTACCCAGCCCCATCCCTGAATCAGGTCCCAACCACAGGACGGGACCGGGCGCAGCAGCCTGATTGGCCACTGCGCTTGCCCATCTCCCTGCGGGCGGACGGCCGAGGGAGTGCCGGGCCAAGAGGCCACATGTCGTGCCGCTCAGCCCGGCCCCCTCCGAGATTCCCCACAGTGATCAGGCCGGCACGTCTGATGGACGGCCGGTCTGATCACAGACCAGGATCCGAGACGAATCCCGGTCCAGGGTTCAGCGTGGCGGGCCAAAAGGCTCATCACGTCTGAAATTACCCTTTATGTTATGTGTATCCGTACAGCGCTGCATACAATTAGTAGTGCCATAGAAATGCTAAATAGTAGTAGTAGTAGCCCCCAATAACTATGTACAGCATGAGTGGGGAACCTCAGGCTCAGGGAGCAAAGCTAGCTTTTGTGTGGCCCTTCTCCAGTTCCTACTCACAGTACTGAAACACTCAGCTCAGGGCAAGGGAGTGGAGAGGAGAGCACGCACACAAGGCTAAGGGAGAGATCCATGCCACAGATTTATGATCTGGACCCTCCTCTTCCTGAGTACACTCATGTTCCCAACTCCCATACAGCCCTCAGAGCTTATGCTAATTTTAAAGTAATCCCTGGGGGGGGAGGTTTCCCATCCCTAATTTACAGCATCTTCAGGGCTTTTGCTTTCACACATCCCAATACATTACTGCACAATGCAAATCAAGGGCTAAGAGTCCAGCTGATACCAAGGTAAGTGAAGGGACAGTGGGAAGCTGGAAAGTGAGAAGAGGAGCTTTATTTGCAAGCTATAAGGCTGCAAGAGTTACCTTTTTCCATATTGGAACTGTTGCTTTTAAAGTGTTGATGCAATATTTCACAGCGTCCAGAGATTCCACTCTGTGCGGAGAGGAGATTGCTATGATCACACTCGCTTCACTTATGGGAACCAAGCTACAGCAAGACAGACAAAGTGGAAAAGTACTTATATACAAATGGGATTAACACCTGAGTCCCATCAATTTCAAATATTCCTCCCACATCTACCTATAAAAGGGATGCCGCCTAGCAGGTGCTGCTGTTACTTTCCCAAGTAGCCTGTGTTTTAAACTGGATGATCTGCTGGTTTCAAGAGAAAACCATGACTAGGAGTTCTCTGCCAAGTGTGACCAATACTTTCTATTTGGAAGCTACTCTGCATTTCCTACTGTACTCTGTGACAACCCTGACTTAACGCTTTCTGTAAATTGAGAATGGAGGCTTCTGTTGCACGAAGCATGGAAATATAAATGCAGTCAGTCGGGTATCCCTATTTCTTTAAATGTTTTATCTCTTATGTGTTCATAGTGCTACAGAGCTGTCCTGAAAATCCACAAGTGCATTGCAGAAGCCAACAGAAAGGGGAAGCACAATATTGTGACAGCTTGGACTTATTTGATATGGTTTGGATCGGAGGGAAGTCCGATATCTTAAAACAGTCACCAGGGAAATATGACTGTTTATTGGTGGCGACCATTTAAATGGTCACAATAGAGGAATGGGAAAGCCCATGTCAGTCAAAGCTATTGTTCTAGCAAGAATTGACTTTATTTATTGTTTGAATAATCAGTTCTGCAGCAATGGGTGGATGCTGTGGCAACTTTCTCAGCATCTAAGTATAGGGAGCCTTGCCTCTACTGTACACAGAGACAGTGCTGGACTTGGACCTGGGAGACCAAATCCCACCTTAGCTATGAACTCACTGAGTGACCTTGGGCAAGTCACCATCTCTCAGCTTCACATCTGTAAAATGGGAACAATAATGACTAGAGAAAGATTGTAAAGCACTTTGAACACTGAAATCTCTGTATAAAAATGATTGTTAATAAAATAATAATGTCATCCATGTACTGGAACAGAATTCAAATTAAGAAGATGGCCGCTATATCACACATACCCAAGTCTATGATGTACCGCTATGTGTTTGACCGAGGGCCATTTTTGTCTAATATCTCTGCAGATTTTCTTTATTTCCGCTTCTGCCATTGGTGCATATGCTTCATATTCTAAATGAATAACTTTCTTCCCATCAAAGTTATTCCTGGTAGTGCCTAAAATAAATGAATAATGAATTAACAGCCCAATCCTCAAAAACGCCCTTCCAATAAGTACGTGGGTGGCAACAGACATGGCTGGCCGGGGAACAGGTTTGGCTAGATCGTGGCGACTACTTCAGAACAAGGCTTCTGACAGGGATTTAGTCATTCTTAATGTATATAAGACCTGAATTTAGCCTCTAGTTTTATGTACCTGAAATTAGAAAAAATGCATCTCATGACTAACGTTACATGGGGAACGATAGTAAATGCCAAGTATTTACATGAAAACCAGTATGAGCATTTTAGATCACAAAAGGTTCTGAATTATTTAGACCATGGTTTATTATATTTACATTACATTGTCTGAACTCCCTCCCTGAGCACATCTGCTCTGCTCCCTTCCTCCTGACTCAGGCCGCTTTTATACAAGGCGCTGAAAAGCGCCTCCTGAGTTCCACGTTAAGAGAAAAGCCGCGTGGGGAGTGTTTACATGCTCCCCGTGCTGCCAGAAGTGACGTGCTCCCCGTTGTCGGCAGCGGCACTGCAGGGAGTGCGGGGAGCATGTAAACATGCTTTTCTCTCAACAAGGGACTCAGGAGGCACTTTTCAGCGCCTCGTATAAAAGCAGCCATAGGGTGTTTTTAAACAAGATGCTACCATGCATGGCCACCCAGGCGCTACTCATCCAAACGCCCGTCTGAAGGTGGCGCGGGGAAATGCACACCCCCGTGAGCCACACAGCACCCCCTCATGGCCACTTGCAGAGCATTGCCAAGAAATCTAGAGTGCTATGTGCAAGGCAAGCCAAAAAGGTGTGTGGTAACCAGCAGCCGTATGAACGGCGGTAACCAGCCACGCCACTGCTCAATAGCCTGGCCCCAAGCCTTTTAACATTCCAGCGAGTTTGTAAAACCTGGCTGTTCGCCCAGGCCTTTGGGGAGGAGGGTTAGGTTTTTTTTAATCTCCTCCTACCCTTATTTATTGTTTTATTGTGTGCCTAACCCTGTTGGATATTATTGTGATTGTTTTAAATTTTATATAATTGTATTTTTATGTTTTTAAATTGTTAGCCGCCCCGAGCTGTTTTCAGGAGGGGCAGGATATAAATCGATAAAAATAAAATAAATAAATATTGCAAATCACAGGAACCAGCCACCAGCACTGGGGAGCCTGGGTTCCCCAGCACTCAGGCTGGGGACATGTCAATTTAAGAGGCCAGCCCAGCACACTTCCCCTTCCCGCATGGTCTGTGGCAGGGCAGTGCGAGGTGGCTGCCTACTCCTCGGTGAGTTTTAAAACCTACTTCTTCTGTCAGGCTTTCCCATGCTCCTCACCCTCAGAGACTGCTCATCAATGCTCCCTGTACTGTCCTACAGCTTGCAGTCCCCTTCGCCCCTGTAACTAAGACCCCTTCAGACATGCCGCCTCCCTCCCCCTGCATATTCTGGGAATGCGCAGCCAGGATATGCGCAGGGATCGGCCGGTCTGAAAGCCCCACCCCCCATGACTTTGCCGGCAGACATGCGCATGGATGCAGAGCTCAATTTTCTGCTCCGCATTCCTGCGCATCTCTGCCAGCAAAGCCGTGCGCGGGAGGGGGGGGGGCTTTCAGACCAGCCCATCCCCACGCATATTCTGGCTGCGCATTCCCCACCACAGCCAGAATATGCGTTGGGGGGTGGGGAGGGGGCATGTCTGAAAGTGGTCTTAGCTAAGGACGTGCACCTTCAGCTTCTTGAATGTATCCCTGTCTCTCTATATGTTCCCTTCCCTCTTGTCCTAAGAACATAAGAAGTGCCATACTGGGCCAGACCAGTGGTCCATCTAGCCCAACATCCTGTCTCCAACAGTGGCTAACTCCAATAGCTCAAGAGAAGCACATGTACTGGTCATGGAGGTGTGACCCATTTCCTGATGACCGCTCTCAGCTACCAGTAGCCAAGCGGTTTAAGCCCCAACTAGTAGGCGTTTATTTATGTATTTGTTATAAAAATTTCTTATCCCAATCCCAAGGCAGCTCAGGACGGCATACAATATAAAAGCATAAAATATACACGTAACTTAAAACGAACAACAATAAAACCATCAATTTCCCCCAACCCTATCCCATCCCTCCCCCTCCCCGACTCTCACCAAGAGCCTATATTTATGGCTCTATCCTCTAAGAATTATCCATCCTAAACTGTAAGCCCCTTAGGAATGAACCTGTGTCTCATTACAACTGTTGACTGCCAGGAACATTGCTCGTGCTATATAAATAAATAAATTAATTAAATTAAATAAATGTCATTAACCCTGCTCTTCAGATAATGTTATAGAAGAGTTAAGCTCCACAGGGGCTAGAATATGGCATGGATTTGCAGGCTGGCATTGGCACTAGCATGAAGCCACCTCTGGTACTTAAAGTGGGAGTGCTACAGAAACATCTTCTCCCTGTCAAATTGCTCCTACTGATGAGCAAGGCCATATTGACCCATGTGCTGCCTTCAACATAGGGAATGAAATTCTGAATGGCTGTTAGAGCAAGGCTCTTCCCCATATTACGCAGTGAAGGATGAGCTGGACATGATCTTATCCTAGACTTTTGATTTATTTGAAGACTCTGAGGTGGGGTGACCTGTGTACAAGTTACTGAACTGCTTAGTCACCGAGGGATTCAGTCACTAACTATTAAACCTACCAACAAACAGAGACATGGCCCCACAGCATGGAGAAATCACAAGCTTGGAGACTTCATCAGTTGAGAGCTTTTCATTGTCCAGTTTAATGAAATCCTTCTGCTCATCCTTGCTTTCATTCATGGCTTCTCTAGAAACAGAAAGTTATAAAACTCACTGGGAAGTCATCAAGCTGTTTTTCTAGACAGAGTGGCTATTTGCATAATGCTTTCCTCACAGGGCTGGACAATAGATTTACCCAGAGAAACATGCACAAGGCCCAACAATATGTCCAAGCCCTGGGGAATCCTGCTGTTGGAGAAAAGGTAGATCTGTCGCTACGACAACTCAGGCCTTAGCCTCTTTTCTTGAAGTAGTAGAAATGGCAACTCTAACTGGGAGAGAGTATTTTCTTGATACACAGCTATTTGCTGAGAGCTACTGATCTCACTCCATAATGATGCAGTTAGCAGTATGATTGACTGTATTCCCTGTCCTGAAGTGCAGCTTCTCTGAAATCACTGCTACTCCCCCTGGACAGAGGATCAGGGCCCTAAGGAGAATGCCCATTTCTCCTCCATTATAAACTACATGAAATAGGATTTTAGAAGTAGTACATTATAATAAAACCGAAAGCACTGCCTCTTCCAGCCTTCATTGGGGCTACATAATGAGGCATTTTCCTCCTAGGGAAAAAGATGTGTCATATGCCAATCCAGGCAGCATGAAGAGGAGCATGCTTCAAATTACCTAACCAAATTTTGATTCTAGTTGTACAAGTACAAACCTATGAGCTTATCCTTATGTACTTGACTGAAACAGAATTGTATCCATTGAGGCTAATTAAAAGAAGAGATTCTTGGGCAGGAGTTGGGAAAGGTAAGCAGGTAGGCAGGTAATTGGGGTTTAAAAGCGCACCAGCAACAAGACCATATTACACCAAACACAAGGTAAAAATCAAAGATGTCAAAAGATAAAAAGTTACAGCGAAGTTAAGATCATGGTAGAAGGAAGCATGTCTCAAAAAGGAAATTAAAGAGAACTCAGGCCACTGTTACACGAGGAGCAAAAGAAGCGCCTCTGAAGCTGCGACTTCAGGGGAAATGGCGCGCAGGGGGTGTTTACACATCCCCCGTGCTACCGGAAGTGATGTGCTGCCTGTTCTCGGCAGCAGCTGGAGACGCGAAGCTTTGAAGAGGCCTCACTTTGCAGGCTTTCAGAACGCGCCTCTTCAAAGCTCCACATCTCTGGCTGCTGCCGCCGCTGCCAACAACAGGCAGCATGTCACTTCTGGTAGCGCGGGGAGCGTGTAAACACTCCCCGTGCAGCTTTCTTCTTGAATGCGGGGCTCCGGAGGCGCTTCTAAGCGCCTCATATAAGAGTGGCCTGAATGTACAATTAGCTTCTGGAACCTGTTACTAGAGGATGTTATTAATGCCCAGAGCATAACCGAGTTTAAACAGGGACTGGATAGGTTTTGGCGAATAGGTCCATAAATGGCAATAATCAAGCTGGTTGGGGGATGTAACCTCGAACTCTCTGGAGCTGGGAGTAAACGGAAGGGGATGAACATTGCATTATGACCTGTTGTGCATTTCTGTGAAGTGACTGAAGGTGGCCACTGTCAAAGACAGGATCTGGTCTCCATGGACCACTGATAATTTAAGCTTCTCTTACCACTGACCCAGTAATGCCCCTTCTTCGGTTCTTAAAGGAATGGAACCATCTGACAATCTTTAAATGGAGCATCAAAGTCAGCCTCATTGCCTAGAAACGCAAGCAGGCTGACTGCTCAGCAGGGTCAGGGCAGCTGCATAAAAACACACAAGCATGACTAATGGAGCAAGACACGTTGGCCTGTTAAAACAACATGGAAATGACCACACAGTGATGGAGCTTCCAGCCAGAGCAAGTGCTCCTGCATGGGGACCCCACCACTGATACGCAGTCGGAAGATGACAAGTTCCTCTCTCTAGCTCCTACAGAAGGAGCCTCTTCGCAGCCAAAGCATGGACCGTATCTTGAATTATTATTTATTATTAACGTATTTATATAGCACTAGCAATGTACCTGTTGAAAATAGACAGGGTCCCTGCCCCGGTGGGCTTACAATCTAAGACAGACAAAAGAGGGGAGACGAGGGATGGGCCAACAGAGGAAGAGACGAGGATACATTCGTGAAAGCGTGAAGTTGCAGGTACACATGCTTGGCTTAATTACATCAGGGAAGGAACGGGGACTAAGGGGATGAAGAGCTAGGGAAGGCCTGACAGAAGAGGTAGGTTTTTAGGAGGAATTTGAAGGTCGGGAGGAAGGGAGTGGAGTGAATGTATTCAAGGAGGGAGTTCCTGGCATGGGGGGCAGCAAGGGAGAATGGGCGAACACACTCTGAGTAGCAGCACAGCTGTGAGCAAGCGAGCATGGTGGTAGAGGAGGAGCAGAGCTTTCAGATGGGAGCGTAAGGGGAGACTAGTGGAGTGTAGAGAGATGGGGGGCAAGGCCATGGATGCCCTTGTAAGTAAAGATGAGGAACTTGCTCTGAATGCATTCAGGTAGAGGGAGCCAGTGGGGAGAGGAGAGGAGGGGGTGCACATGATCAAAGCAGTGGGCGCAGCGGGCAAGGTGAATGATCTTGGCAGCAGAGTTTTGAATAGATAAGAGAGAGCAAGGTGAGAGCAGGGAAGGCCGGTGAGAGGGAGGCCTTCAATAGTCAAGGTGAGAGATAACCAGTGCATGGACTAGAGTTTTAGCAGTGGAAACAATTAAGAAAAGATGGATTTTAGCAATGTTGTGCAGGGAGAGACAACAGGATTTAGCAACAGATTCAATCTGAGATTTAAAGGAGAGGGAGGAGTCAAAGATGAAGCCCAGGCTATGTGCCTGAGGGATGGGCTGAATGGTGACCCCGTCAATGGAACCTGAGAAGGAAGAGAGGAAGGTTTCGGTGAGAAGACTGGGAGTTCAACTTTTGGCCATATTAAGCTTGAGACATCCAGGCAGAGATGTCAGAGAGAGAGTTTGTGATACGAGATTGGATAGAGGGATGGGCAGGGGTGGAGAGAGAGAGCCGAGTGCCATCAGCACAGAGGTGATATTGGAAGCTGTGCGATTCAATGAGTTTGCCTAGGGACAGGGTGTAGAGGGAGAAGAGAAGTGGGTTGAGAACAGAGCCTTGGGGAACTCCAACGGAGAGGGGAAGTGACATGGAAGAGATACTACCAAAAGATACATTGAAGAGATACGTTTTGGAAGCTTCAATGCAGGAGTTGGAGAGGCTGAGAAGAGAATGTTAAAAGATGCTTTAAGGCCCCAATCCTGCAATAATTTGTGTGAGCAGCCCCATTGATTTTAATAGAACTGTTCATTTACAGGATTGGAATTAACCACTGCGACGCCTTTTCTAATGGGATGAGTACATATTCACCATCATCGTGCACCAACTTACAGCACCGTGCCAGCATAATAGTGTTCTCCAACAGGAAATGCAACTTCCACCCTTCAAAGAGTTTTTGCTGAGGGGGAGGTCATATACCAAATCTCTGAGCCTAGACAAAAGGGAAGATTAAATAAGAGAAGCTTAAATTATCGAAACACAGATAAAGACGCTTGAAAACTGTATGCTCCCCACCCCAGGCCCCTCAAGCTACTTAGAAGAAAGAAACTGCACGTACCCAGCTCAGAGCTAGCCCCCACTGATGGGTGGGATAATGGCTACTTCGTCCCCCGAGTGCAGAACTAGGAGTTGATCCCCAAGGAGCACGTATTCCTGGCGAACAGCAAAGACCACTTGATCCTGAATGGCAGTAAGCCTGAGGAGATGGTAGGAGCATGAGGATTAACACTTGACTGGGCGACAGCCCTGTGTCAGCATGCCATGGACTTGATCCTGCATCAGCAAAGCCAATGGGAGGTTTGTCATTAACTTCAATGAGTGCAGAATCCTGCCTTTAGCTGCTACCAGTGCCAGACAGCTTCATCTGCAAATTAATCTTTGACTAAGTAATGGTTAGAGGAGAGCATAAATAAATAGAATTACTTAAAAACTTGCATGGCCTGTATGTTTTAATTCTATTTCCAGTGACACAGCAAGGCCGTGGAGGGCTGGGGCTCAGCGAAAATTATGGGCCCTAAACTAAGGGTGATTCAAGCAAGTAAGTGGCTACAAGGATTCAAGACACCCCCCTCAAGCCCTTTCACATGCATCGGTAGCAGAGGGGTCCTTTTAGGAACAGGAAGCGCTGCCTGCTTCACGTGCTGAGGGATGGAGAAGTGCCACTGTAGACAGTAGCTGCTCCCATTTCCCACAGCCTCACAGAAGGCAGGAGTCAGAGGCTGGAGGGGACAGCCAGTCAGGGAGCTGACTTGCAGGGGAGTCTCCCTGTAAGTCACCTGTAAGTCTCCCTGCAGCAATCACATGATGTCGTGAGGCAGAGACAACAGCAGCTTCCCGGCCATCCCTCCCACCCCCCTTCAAGGAGAGAGGAGATTCCAAGATGGGCCCTTCCTGGCTCGCACGGGTCCAGGATCCTTGTGCCTGCTACGGCTGCGCCACTGTTCTCTCTTTATTCAACTGGTTTCTTTATTAAGAGGGAATGGCACCACAACAGCTTGTTACGTTTGGCATTCAGTGGAAGTACCTGGAATGTCTCCTCACAATCTCTTCCCACAGCTGCAAGGCCGTTATTTGCTGGGGCACAGAAATGGACTCCGTGCGCACGCCTGCCAGCTCAGCGCTTCGGGCAAAGTAGAGGACAACCACCTGTCCCAAAACAAATCTCCAGTCAGACTCCACACCACATAACCTTCCACCGATTGGCAAACAGTCTCCAAGGTGGTTCAGATTTGTGGTGGAATTTTTCAGAGTCAAATTCAAGTCATTTCTGCCCAACTTCATAGATTTGCTGTTTCTTAAATAAACTACTGATGCAAGGTTTTATTAGCAATGAGAAGACATGAAACCAAGGCTCCCAGATCACTTCATAAATGTCCAGTAAGCCTTCTGTACACCCCTGGTAACCCACAAAGTACAGAAGGGGTCACAGAAGAATGAGCAAGCAAATCCAATTTTGGACTAGAAAACTATGACTTTTAAAAGCCAGGCTAACATTTAAGCACTTCAGCAGAGAGATACTTGCTGATCAGGGACAGAGCGAGACAGGTGAAGACTGCGAGAATGCACAAGCCCCATACTACTACTACTACTACTACTACTTATCATGTCTATAGCGCTACTAGGCATACACAGTGCTTTATAGTTACAGATTTTCAGAGACAGGTCCCTGCCCACTGGGCTTACAATCAAAGGTCCTTTTCAAACGGATGCCAACCCCACCCCCCACACACGTGTGGGTGGGGTGCCTGTTTGAATGTTGCAGCAGGTGCAATCAGTGGGCATCCGTGGGAATGCCACGACCACTGGGTGGGGGTTCATGCGTGCTCCACCCACCTCCACCCATCACCCACGCACGGACCAATGGGCGCCAATGGCAGATACTCTGTGCATGGAGATGGGTGGGGGGTCTGTGGAAACACACACCCATGCACCGCCCACCCACCCATCCCCTCATGCACCCGCACCCATTAGAAAAGGGCCTAAGGTGGACGAGGATGAAGAGCACACACAGGGAAAGACAGACACACACATATTCCCATTTTACAGATGGGCAACTGAGGCCGAGAGGTTGCAACTTGCCCACGGTCACACAGCGAGTTCACTGGCTAGGGGGAAATTCAAACCCTGGTCTCCCATGTTCAACTCCAGCACCTTATGCACTACACCACGCTGGCTCACCATGTATTGTTGGGCCCCAATACATAAAATGATCACGAGTGTAAGAAGCACTGGTATAAGAGACAGGCTCGCAGAAGCGAAATCATAGGGAGCTCTGATATATGAAGGGTGGGAGGAGATTCAGGAAGGGCCCGTGAACAAGCTAGAAATAACAACATATGTGTAACATAACATACAGCTTTACAACGCACAGCACCCCAGCCCCTTAACTGAACAGCAAAAACAAATTACAATAACATTTTTCTAATGGGCGAGTCAGTGTGTGTTTTTAAAGGAGTAAACGAATGGAGGGGGCGTGGCCGCTGAGTGGTCCGGCCACAGAGCAGGCAGGAGGAGTGGGTGGGGAGGGATTCAAATGGGCGGCTCCCAGCATGGCTACCGTGGCCACGGAGGCAAGCTACAGACTATGGGGGTGGGGGAAGATTGCCGGGCTGGCCTTTGAACTGGACATGTCCCCGGCCCGAGTGCGGGGAAACCTGGACTACCCAGTGTTCCTGGCCAGTTCTTGTGATTTGTAAAGCCCGTGTCCCTCGCCCACAGTGCGTATCTGCAGCAGACTGATCTGCTGGCATGACCGGCGCTGCAGTTCACCCAGCGCCAGCCATGCCACAGAGCTATTTGGCTTGCCCCACACGGAGCACTCTGGATTTCCCAGCAGTGCTCCATGCGTGGCCAGGAGTGGGTGCTCTGTGGCTCACAGGAGCACACATCCTTCCCCCGCTCCACCTTCAGACGGGCGGCGGGCTCTGTGGCTCCTGGGTAGCCAGCCGGGGTAGCATCTCGTCTAGACGGGTAGCATCTCATCTAAAATCACCCACCTTTTTGCACAGGTTCCCATCCCAGGTTTCCAATTCCATCTAAGGCCAACCGGTATGTCCAAGGAGGTGAGGTGACAGCGTGAACCAAACTAGTACTACCTAGAAGCAAGGAGCTGCCCCAAACATCCCATCAAAGGAGAAGATCATGTTAGGGTCCTGCCGGCTCTGAGTTACATCCATCCACCCTGGCCAGCAAAGAGCCGAGCGGTAGAGGCCTCTGAACAGGCAGTGACGGGGGCCGATTTATCCCCAGGATTGAGGACGGTGGTTGCTCTCGGAGTGGCCCAGGCTCACCCGCCCGATCCCTACGCTGGACGCCTGAAGCGGGGCCTTGCCCGGTAGGGGACGCGGGCGGATCGCACGGGGTAGCGGGGGTGGGGAGGCTATCAAGGGAAGCAGCTCTGCACCGCCTCAATCGGCGGCTCCACCCGCTCTGGGTGACTCTGCCCCAGTGTCCAGCCGCCTCAGTGCAAACACCCCCCACCCTCCTCCTCTGCAGAGCGCGATCGCCCAGCGACAGGCGGGGGCTGCACCTACCTACCTCGCAGCTCATTGACAGACCGGGGCAGGCGAGCGCAGCGAACAGTCGGGGCCAGATCACTCTGGCGTGGGGAAGGCTGCGCCTGCGCACGGCCGGTAGAGCTGCAGTTGCGGGAGTCAATCCTACCTCCCTCGCGTTACCCATCCCTAGCGCCGCCCCGGCTGGCTGCTCCGCCTCCAAGTGCGCTCCGGACGGGCAAGGGTGTGAGTTTGCGGCCTTCCCCGCTGTTAGCTCCGGGGAGTGAACTCCTTCTTGATTGTGTAGCCCGGGTTCATGGCTCAGATTTATCGCAGTCCAGATAGAACCTAGGATGTGAACCCGCCTCCTGCCCTCACCGAGTGCGCCAAAGGCTTTGGAAGGGAGTCCCCTATTAAAAATGCTTTTCTGACCCACGGATCCTCATAGACAGTTTAACCGATGTGCTATCTATTGGCTTCTGAAGCAGTATTTTCTGTGCTGGATTATTGGGGGCGAGGGTTGTACAATCTGGTCCTGTTTCTGCAAGCACTGATACAAGTAGTCTCAATGGAATCCCTCATACCAAAGAGCTTCTGTACTGGTGGGGCCTTAGCTTGTAGAAATGCGTTTGGAGCCGAAACTGAAATAGCGCGATGTAGGCACATTCTTAAAAATAAGTCTGAAAATTCTCTCCCCTGTAACACAAGATGCCTGCAAGGGTGCAAAGATCTGAGCCAGCCCCACTCTCCTTCCCAATCGTGAGGCTGACTTGATACATACTTTTAAAATATAGCACTGGCGGGAGGGGAGGCTCTTTTTATTTGCCTTCCAGCTTCTGAGCCTGGAAGGTTCACTCCTTGTATGTTGTTCAGCTTTTCATGGCGGCCAGGAGGGCAAGGACATTATTTTTTAAAGGGGGGGGGGGGGAGTAAAATTTGAAACGTTCATGAAATCACTTACCTCTGGCAGAGGGGACTTGTACAGCAAACAAAGGGCACAGTCCAGCTCCCATTGAAGTCAATGGCTAAACTCCCATGGATTTGTATGGAGCTGGATTGCACTATAAATATTGTGAGGCTTGTGATCAAATCAGGAAAGTTGGCAGCACTCCCATGCATCCTCTGCAATTCATCCTACAGGTAGGGACTATGTTTATTCATAACTTGCAAATTGTCTTGTGCATAATTTACAGTGAGTGATACACATATAAACAACTAATGCTCATACTTAGTAACAGACAGTCTCAGCCTTTTCCATAACATTACTTTCAGTTTAATACAGCGTTTTCCTTGAGGACCATTTGCCTTCCTAGCCACAATCGTGTAACCTCTCCCTGGCAACTACATGCAATTGCTTACATGCACAAAGTAAGGAGTGTGTTTAATAAAGTGCTAGCCAATCACAGTGCAACTAGCAGTTGGAAACAAAGAGAGAAGGATGTGATGAGAAAATGCCCCACACAACCAGAATATGTTCTACAGGCCATTGGTTGTAACAAATCTTTTGCCAGCCAGGACTGTACAGTTATTGTCACTATGCCACTCACCATGGTTACCTAGATCTACACCATATCACTGAAATCTCCTTCAGTGTGGGCTGTGACAAGTAGCCATTCCTTTCCTGATTTCATCCTGTAGATAAGAGTTGTACTCAAGCTACTTTGTTACTACTACTAGTTATCATTTGTATAGCACTAATAGGCATACGCAGCGCCTTACAGTAACAGATTTTCAGAGACAGGTCCCTGCCCAATGGCCTTCCAGTCTAAGATGGACTGGGAGCACACAAGGAAAGACAGATGCACATATTTCCATTTTACAGATGGAGAACTGAGGGTGAGAGGGTGTGACTTGTACATTCTTGTAAGGTGGCCTTGTAAGGCCACCCAGTACATTCATTGTTAGAATATAGCCATAATGATTAATACTGCGCACACATACCAAGGATGTCAAAGCTCTCTGTGACTGAGAATAAAGCACATATTGCAGTTAAAGGAACAGCAGGGAACTGGAATAAAACTAGAATTAGGTCATTAAGATATCTTTAATTTCCATCATTTAAAAAAAAAATCTGTGTCTATTGTTTATTTGGAGGGTATCCAGATTTTTTATATATATATTCAGGTGTTTTATTCTATTAATTCTTGGCATGGATGGAAGCTGAGAAGATGGGAAGTTTGGAAGTGAAGAAGCTTATAAGGAGACTGTAAGTTCATCCCATGACACTGGGTGTTTTTACACACACATTTCATGTGGATGTTTGCTGTTACATCCTGAACTTTCTGTGTTTCTTAATCACTCACCCAGATCTTAAACATCCGGATCTTTGAACTTCTGCGTAAAACTTCTCCCAGAACCTTTGTGTGTAAAAGGTTCTCCTGGTAAACTGCTTTGCTCCAGGCAGCTGTGGTCCCTTGGGTTCCATGGCAGCCTGTCACGTTTACAGCTGCCATCCTCTAGCCTGAGTGCCCACTCAGCCATGCATTCTCTCTCAGCATGCTTTCTCTTCACCTTGTAATACAGTCCATGCTCTGGATCCAAGCCCTGCAAATGCTGTCTCAGATATGCTTCTATTTTGGAGCAGACATAACTCAGAATCTGTGAATTAAGTACAAATATAAAACTTTGGGGGGATGTATGAAATATGAAGCTGGGGAGATATAGGTTATCCTCTTTCCATATTTTCTGGTGTGGCCATCTTCAAATTGCCAACATAGACCCCAGACAAAAGGGGTTCTCCACCCCTGGCCTATGCACAGAAGGACCAGTTCATATTTTTAGATGTTTATATACTGGACTGCAGCAAAGAAATGAAAACTGCTGAGGGAATGGAAGTGTTAAAGGAAGAAAAGTCCTGAAAATATCACTTTTTCTAATTTTGAGCTAATGATATCTGACAACGTTTGCTGTAAATGGAAGTTTCATGTCCCATCTCCAGCAAATACTGTCAGGCTCTCTTAATATCAATTTGCTGACTGGGTAATAGTGCTTTGTAGAACAGTTTTCCTCATGCACCAAACCATTTTACTTTAATCTAGCTCAAACCCGCCCACTTGATATCACTTGACATTAAAAAAACACACCATGTTTGACATCAATTGAAAATCAATGGTTTCCTGCTCCAAACAGCACTTAACAGCCAAATACTCAATGAAAGTTGGGCCTAAGTAAAGATTGCGGTAATTTGAAGGGAGGTGTCTTTGTATGAAATGTTAACATGAGTAGATTCTAACCGGCTTTATTTCCATGGCACTAGAAAACTGAAAAACCAATGCTTCCCCCTGAAATGACTTCATTCTTGGCCCAGGATATGCTAGCTCATTTGTTGGAACATTTTATTTAATGGAAAGAAATTTTGGCAAAAAGGTTTTGACATTAAGCAGACTTTTCAAGTACTCCTGCTTGGGAGCCAGTTCTGCAAAACCAGTGCAATTCTGGACAATCTCCTCTGAACTCAGGAAGGTTACTCAGGAGCGGGTGTCTTTAGACGTAACAAGGTGTCAAAACCCTTAAGCACATGTTTGGCTATTGTGTGAAAGCATTGTAACAATCCCAATACCAATCTGGCCACCCGTTGAACCCACAATATGAACACCATTGAATGGCAAGGACAATTCGCTTATTCTGGCTAAACACGTAGCCAGCGCTGTGTCTAATGATATCATATGGCATGTTTGCAGGCACTTCCTGTCGCAGGGTCATAGACTACTGTGTTTTGGTGATGGGACTTCGCCCTGCCAGACAACTTCCTGTCTGACTCTATGTCACCACCCCAGAATTCACTTCCTGCCCATAATCCAGCACACCAAATTCAAATCGGCCAGTCATTAGCTTGCCTTGCGCGGCATCACACTCAAAAGCCAGCATTCCCTCTGCGGTGTTCTGGTATCAGCCATCGAGACCCAGACCTAGTCACAGACCTAGGCCCACACTGAAAAGCAGACCCAGGTCTCTGCTGAGCCTCTCAAAGTCCCGCAACCAGGAAAAAATGGTGGAAGAGCGTGGGCCTGGCTGTGGGGAAATAACAAGACCCTCGCCTTCCTCCATCTGTGGGGTGACAGCACTGTGCAAGAGGCCCTGAAGTCCTCATATTGGAATGAGGCAGTATACAGACGGTTTGCTGACAATATAAGGAAGCAGGGTTTCAAGAGGGACATGCAGCTGTGCCACCAGTGGGCAAAAGTCCTGCAGCAAGGATACAAGGAGCTCCGCAACCACCAAAGTTTCTCTGGAAGGGAAAGGTGCAAAATAGTTTTTGAACAAGAACTGAATGCAGTCTTCCACAATGTTTATTGTTAATGATAAATTGTTAACTGTTAATAAAGTTTTTTTTTTGTTTCACCATTATTAACTTCCCTTCAGTTACTGGGTTTGTAGTGACAGGTGGCGGGGGAAGCCATGAGAGTGGAGCTGGTATCCTTGCAAAAAACACCTCAGATGAGGGCAACTGTCCTTCCTTCCCTCCCCCAACAAAAGCACCCTTTCAGATGGGGGCACCTGATACCCATCCCGCCCCCACACAAAGAGCACCCTCTCAGATGGGGAATCTGGTTCCTCCAACCCCTGCACATACAACATTAAAAATCATAAAATGCGAAGAGACACAGTAGAAATGTACAATTCAAAACTTTTATTTTTTAAAATAAGGGAGATAAATTAAAAGAATAGTACTGATGTTTCTGAGTGTGGGGCTGTAAGTGGTGTTTACTCCCCCCCACCCCCCAGCCAGTGCAGAGCCCGGAGTACAGGTGTCATGAGCTCCCTGCGGCCCACCCCTGTAAGGAGACGGGCCGCAGCATTCTGCACCAGCTGCAGCCTCCGGACCAGCTTCTCGGGCAGCCCCACGTAGAGCGCATTGCAGTAATTCAGCCTCGAGGTGATGAAGGCATGGATGACAGTGGCGAGGTCAGAGTCTGAGAGATATGGCCGAAGCCACCAGAAAAGATGTAACTGCCGAAACGCACTCCCCACCACAGCCACAACCTGAGATTCCAAGCTGAGCTGTGAATCAAGGAGCACACACAGACTCTGCACTTGAGAGACCATGGGAGGGCGAACCCCCCCAACAAGAGGAGATTCAACCACCCCCAGGC
>QEPC01012145.1:539800-560255 GCA_003113815.1 Sphenodon punctatus
TGAAAAGAACTGGTCCCAGTACAGATCCTTGGGGCACACCATTTTTTACATCCCTCCATTGTGAAAACTGGCCATTTAGTCCCACTCTTTGCTTCCTATCCTTTAACCAGTTACCAATCCATAGCAAAATACTACCTCCTATCCCAGGACTTTTTAATTTTATCGAGTCGTTTATTGGGACCTTATCAAAAGCTTTCTGGAAATTCAGGTACACTATATCTGCTGAGTCTCCCCTGTCCACATGCTTGTTTACGCCCTCAAAGAATTCCAAGAGATTAGTGAAGCATGACTTCCCTTTACTAAATCCATGCTGACTCTTTGCCATTAAGCCATGTTTATCAATATGCCCAGTGATTCTGTTCTTAATGATAGTTTCCACCATTTTGCCGGCACAGACGTCAAGCTTACCAGTCTGTAGTTTCCAGGATCACCTCTGGAACCCTTTTTAAATATTGGGGTTACATTTGCCACCCTCCAGTCCTCAGGTACAGTGCCAGATGCCAATGTTAGGTTACAAATTACTACTAGTAGGTTTGTAATTTCACATTTGAGTTCCTTCAGAACTCTGGGGTGAATACCATCTGGTCCTGGTGATTTGTTTGTATTAAGTTTGTCAATTTGCTCTAGAACCTCCTCCAGGGTCACACTGATTTGTGACAGTTCATCCAATTCGTCACTTACAAAGAAGGGTTCCAGTGTGGGTATCTCCCCAACATCCTCCGCAGTGAAGACCGAAGCAAAGAACTCGTTTCTCTGCAACGTCCTTGTTCTCCCTGAGTGCCCTTTTTACTCCCTGGTCATCTAATGGCCCAGCCGACTCCTTAGCAGGCTTCTTGCCTCTGATATACTTGAAAACAGTTTTATTATTTGTGTTTGCCTCTTTAGCAAGTCTCCTTGCTCAGGTTATTCCTTTATTTTTGACAGGGGGTGTTTTGTGATGTGATGGCTCCCACCACAGACTTCGGGTGGTGACAGGAGTCATCACTCTGGCAGGGAGTAAGTCCAGCCACCAAACAAATGTTACGGGATGGGGAAATGCACGGATGTGCATCTGCCCGCACCTGTGCTGTGTGGAGCGGCCTGCCCCCCTCCCCCCAGCTGACAGGTGGCCATCGCGGTCAATGACGGCTGCCATGGTGCCTGGCTCTCGGCACCAACCTAGACCACGGTAGGTAAAGCAGCCATTGAAACGTGATGACACCCACCCAGTTGGGCAGCCGTTCCCCAGGCAGTGTTGGCATTCAGCCTGGGCTATGAGTTGAGGATTTCCTGAGCGGCCGTTTCTTATGTGACGGTAGCTCACATTTCCACACGGATCAAAGCATGGAAATGGGGGCTATTGTCAAAACTTAAAACATCCAGGGACTCATGTCCCGTGAGCGATACAGAACAAGTGAACCTTTGAGGTTATGCTGAAAATTATTATTATTTATATAAGGCCAGCAATGTGCGTGATTTGAGCTAGGTCCCTGCCTTGATAGTCCTGACACAAAACATCCTGTAGCATTCTTACAGTGAATCCTATTCTTGAGTTACTCTGCTGAAATCTTGATTTAAACTCTTAGAACCGAGCACACATCTTAACTCATTTTAATTTTGTAGTTTCATTCTATAGATGCCAGAGCAGAGTTGTACAACAAGGTAGGTTTTTTCATCTAGAGAGTATCGGTACCACTCTGTTCTTGACTTGGTGCCTGTGAAATACCCTAGCTTTGGCCAAAAAAGAAAGCAGAACTTTGCCTTCATGCTTGGAAACCTCTGGAAATTTAATACTCATATGAGGTGAAATCATGGCTCCATTGAAATCTATATAAAACTACCATTGACTTCAATGAGGTCAAGATTTCATCTTTTTAATTTACTGCCATAGCTTTTTGTGGCAACTTGCAGGTAAATGAAAAGACATGATCCCTGTCTTGAGAAGTTTAGAGACTACATTAAATGAAAACCAGTGGCTATGAGCTACAAACCACTTATTCTGGAGTATTTCCACTGAAGCCTGCTACTCTTGTATAAACATTGTGTGGACTGAAGCTAGTAGGGTGTTTTCAAATGAGATACTACCCCACATGGCCACCCAGGAGCCATGGATCTGACCACTCGTCTGAAGGTGGAGTGGCCATATGCATGCTCCCGCCAGCCATGGAACATCCACCCATGGTCGCTCAGCAGAGCACTGCTGGGAAATCCAGAGTGCTCTGTGTGGGTCAAGCCAAATGATGTATGGCTTGGAGCCCCTGTTCTTATCAACGGCGGCAGCCAGCCACGCCAGCTGACAGGTTTCAGGTAAGAAAAATCAAATGTACAAATACAGGATGGGGGACACCTGGCTTGGCAGTAATACATGCGGAAAGGACTTGAGAATTGTAGTTGATCACAATCTGAACATGAGTCAGCAGTGTGATGCAGCTGCAAAAAAGGCTAACATGATTTTAGGCTGCATTAACAGAAGTGTTGTTTCCATGTCACGAGAAGTAATAGTGCCACTCTATTCTGTACTGGTCAGATCCTATCTAGAGTACTGTGTCCATTTCTGGGCACCACACTTTAAGAAGGACATTGACAAACTGGAACAGGATTAGAGGAGAGGAGCAAAGATGTTCAAGGGTCTGGAAACCAAGTCCTATGAGGAAAGGTTGAAGGAGCTGGGTATGTTTAGCCTAGAGAAGAGAAGACTAAGGGGAGACATGATAGTGGTCTTCCACTACCTGAAGGGCTGTCACAGAGAGGCTGTCACAGAGAGGATGGCAAAGACTTGTTCCCTCTTTTCCCTGAAGGCAAGACTAGAAATAATGGGCTCAAATTACAAGAAAGCAGATTTAGGTAAGTAAGAGCTGTTTGACAGTGGAATAAATTGCCTAAGAAGGTGGTATGTTCTCCTTCCCTGGCGGTTTTCATACAGAGGCTGGACGGCCATCTGTCGGGGATGCTGTAACTGCGGATTTCCTGCACTGAGTAGGGAGTTGGACTAGATGAGCTCCGGAGTCCCTTCTAACTCTATGATTCTGTGATAGGTCTGCAGCTCATAGGCATTGTGGGTGGGGGAAGCAGCCTTTGCAAGTCACAGGCCCTGGCCAAAAACTCTGGGGAGCCCGGGTTCCCCAGTGCTCATGCCTGGGACATGTCACCTGCAAAGGCCAACCCAGCGCGCTTCCCGCCCCATGGTCCGTGGCAGAGGGAGTGCGTGGCAGCAGCCCATTTGAACCACTCCCCATGTGTGTGCCCCGTGGCAGAGCCACGCTGCAGCCACAGAGCCCACCCCCATCTTCTTGCTCATTTAAAAACACACGTAGATATAAGTATACCACAGTAAGAGAACAATCCTTTGGGGGAGTGGGGGGGACACCAATTGGCTGCAAATTGCAAAAATGTGGAGACAGTCCTCAGCTGGACTCTTGCCTATTGTGTTTGAAATAGACAGCATAGCATAAAGATTAGCAATAAACTAAGATTAGCCATTAACAGATGAAGGCCAGATTGATTGCTAATTTATAACTGGTATCTTTGATATGTAAGCCCAGATCAATGTTGAACCTTGACATTGATAAATAAGACCCTGCTTTGAAAGGCAGCCTCCCCCTCCCCACCACCACCTTCCTCCATGATTACAGAGATCAAACACTACAAGAATTCCTGTTCTGAAGATCAGCAACAATTCCACATTACATGCTGAAAAAAAGCTCCCTTCATGTTGCAGTTCTTTCATTTGTTACGGGTGACCAGCCAGTTTTAAAGAGAGCATTGCACTAACCCCTTCAAATATTGCACTAAAAATAAAGCCTAACTGGCTCCAGCGGATACAAGCAAATCAAATTCAGACCAGGTGCAACAGGCTGCATCTTCACTAGCTCCCTCAAATCCAGATGTGAAATGGACCAACAGCAGTATCACTTGGAATGAGAGTTTTGTTTTCTTTTGTTTATTTTATTTTGCAAGGAATGGGAAATTCTTCCCTGTATTTCATTGGTGGCAGAGAGAATGAAAAGTGAAAATATGAATCAGTCGGGGCATGGTGACCTCTAGGATTTTTGTGCTGAGAGACATCTATGGTCATTTGACCAATGTCTTTAACATCCCTTGGTACTCTTTGAAATTGTCCTTTTGAAAACAGATGGTGCAGTAGTTACTTTTTGAAGGACTAGAATAGCATGACCACATCTGGAACTAATCTGCAGCTCCCTAAACCAATAGATCACCGAGGTTTAAGAGGGTCTTTCAATCTGAATGCCTTACACAAGTGCATACAAATAATACGAAACTCCTAAGGCAACACAGAAGCAGTCTTAAGCAACATTTCGCAGGCTAGCAGCTCTTTTCCATTGTGGCTGCCTTTTTTCTGAATTCTGCCTTAAGTGCAAAGGTTCCTTTTATTTGCAGTTTTGAGTTGTGCTAGCAGAAGTCAAACTAAGGTCCCTTTTTAAAAGAAATCAAAATGGAGAAGGGATTCGCAGCTCTGCCTGAATGCTCAGGTGACAGCTGTGGCAAGGAGTGCTTTTTGCCCGTTACATATAGTGTGGCAGCTTCAGCTGTACATCTCAGGCTCCAACCTTGCCACCATCATCCATGCCTTCATCACCTCAAGATCGAATGACTGTAACACACTCTACGTGAGGCTACCCTTGGTGATGGTTCAGAGGCTGCAGCTGGTGCAGAATGCAGCGGCCTGTCTCCTTACAGGGACGGGTCGCTCGCTGCAGCCAGTGCAGCGAGCGAAGCACTGGTGTTATAACCAGTGCTTCGCTCGCTGCACTGGCTGCCTATAGTCTACCGGGCCCAATTTAAGGTGTTGGTCTTGACCTATAAAGCCCTATACAGCCTGGACCTTACCTATCTGCAGGACCGCCTCATTCTCCGGGTTCTGGCTCAGCCCCTGCGATCATCTGGGATGCCCTTCTTGAGGTCCCCTTAGTTTGTCATGTGGGGACAATGGAAAGGGCATTCTCGGTGGCTGCCCCGAGGCTGTGGAACTCCCTCCCAGTGGAGGTCCACCTGACCCTGGATCTTCCTTCCTTCCAAAGGCAGAGTAAGACCTGACTGTTTGGCCAGACGTTTGGTGAGGGAGAGGGAGTGGGTGAGTGTGGGGAGGGTTGTGGGGAGGATTTATTCTCTGAGATTACCTGTTTTACTTGTTGCTTGGTTTTATTTATATTTTTGTATGGTTTGATTGTGTTTTATTCATTTTATTTAAAATTTATGAGCCACCCCGAGCTGCTGAATGGCAGAATGGTGTGGGATATTAAGTTTTGTTATAAATAAACAAAACTTATTCATTAATAAATAAATTTATTTATGTATTAATTATTAATAAGTAAATAAATAAATCCTCAACACTGCCCTGTATGTAGCTGAGGCCTCCTGCATTAAATATGCAGCATGCGCTTTGTTTTTTCACTTTGAAAGGTCAGCTGTTCTTTGGAATTCTTTTCTTAGGTTGCATTTTTCAGGACAATAAATGGATGGGATCAGTTTTTCTATATTTAATGTTTGTGTTTACAGATTTTTTTTTCCATGTTCACAGACTTGTCTCTTGAAAAGGTTCATTGATTAATGCGTGTATTGACTCAGTGTGGGGAAGTTCCTCATCATTTTCTAATATGAGTCCTTGACTGAAAACCGCAGTGAAGACAATTTCAAAATAAAAATCACCCCCAAGGCAAAGATCTACAGAGGCACTAGAACAGACAAGGAGATAAGCTGAGATCATAAAAAGTCTGTTTTTCTGAATGACTGAAAAGATTTGTGTGTGTATTTTTTAAAGGAGCATGGTAAGAATAAGGTACAAATTCTTAACACTGAGAGCAACTAAGCATTGCAACCATGTATCTGAGGATGTGGTGGATTTCCTGCTACTTGAAGTTTTCAAAATAAGCGTGGACATTTTCTAAAAGTCATGAGTTTCCTCAGCCACTTCCTGGAGGAATTAATGGTTGACTGTCTCTGGCCTTAGGGCGTTTATAGACGATCCCGCTTACAAGCGGGATCGCCAAACGCCGGCTTTCCCCCCCGCGCAGTCTCTGCGAGCTGTGTCTGCAGTTCAGACACGGCGCAGAGTGCGAGTGCGCTGCGCGCCCTTCTGCGCATGCGCACTCGCCTGGGGAACCAGGAAGTGCGGCGTAAAGCCGGCACTTCGGGAATCCGCGTCAAAGGGGGCAGGCGAGCCTGCCCCTTCCGACGCGGATTAACAAGCGGCCCCAGAAATTAGACGAGCGCCAAGAAAGGCGGCTGATCAAAGGATCAGCCGCCTTTTTGGTCTCGTTTAAAAGCGCCCTTAGATTTAATAACCGTATCAAATCCACACAACACCACAAACAGAGAAAATTCTGACTGACCACCTTAAACTAGAAGGCTTTTTAATGATGTGATTTTGGAGGCTCACTCTTCTCATATCTTCTTGCCACCATAGTCCTATATTTCTCCAATACTGGGTGCATGATATGGCTCGGTCTGTGGCCTGGGCAAGATCCTCAGTGGTACAGGGTGTCCCTCGGAAATCAACACATCAGTCGACATCCCATAGTCTGTGTTTCACCCTGCCACAAGTATCCAAGGGTGAACTCCCACAGAAATCTACTAAACTCCAATGTCCGTGGGGCCCCAAAAGCTGTACATTCAGCCCCAGATGATCCCTGGATCACTGTTGCGTGTGAGTGAGACACTGCGAGTTCCAGCCCTGCTTTAAACTCGGATCTGATTAATACATCGGATCTCAGGGTGAACTCACACATAACATAAATCTGAATTTTTACATTTTAAAATCCAATTTCAAATTCCCACTTTTGCCCTGATTACACACATGGTAACTGGGGTTTGGTAATAATTTGCATAGTCCGGGGTTGGAACACTCGCCCAGAAGCTATCCCATTGTGCAAAGTGTGATTCGACCCTCCCCCATCCACACACTTCCCGTGTGTCATTTCCCCTCAACTTGTTTGTTGTCATTTTGATTTGCTTGATTTGATTTGATTTTCTATTATCCTCAGGGGACTAAGAAAACCGGGATCATGTGCACACGTAACATAAAATCAGATGTTATATTCTCCCCACTTTGGAGGATTTGATTGAAAGTGAAAGCCAAACCTCGGGATAAACCAGGGACAAAAGTGGGGACAAAAAGTGCGACTGTGCTCACAAGTAACATCTAAGGGTGTTTTCAGATGTTACGGGGCCACTTGGCCCCATACCGAAAACAACCTATTGATCCCCCGCCAGGATGACCCCGTCACGCCGTATCAGACATGCCGGGGGATCCCGGTGGGGAATCTGGGAGGGGGCGGGGCTGCGCAACGCGGGGCCACACGGCCCGGCCCCCTCCATGCTCCCCGCCGCCCGCCCTCTGTGGAGACGGGCGGGCGGCGGGGCCAATCGGCCGCCGCGTCTGGCCGGCTTCTCCACGGCCCGGGATCCCGCCGGTGATCCCAGGCCGTGGCACCCGACCAGACGTGACAGCGGGGTTCGACCTGGCGTGGAATCACATTCAATACGCGACGGCCTCTGATCCCGCTGCTTCGGCCGCTCGCGTGGTGAATGTAATTCCACGCCGTGGTAACATCTGGGGGGGAACATCCGTTCCCCCCAACAGACGTTCCGTGATCACAGCCACCACTGGGAATTGACCTTGGTTGACTGTGATCTCGTAACGTCTGAAAACACCCTAAATCAAGGTCAAGCAGTTAAAATTGGAGTTTATGTTACATGTGAGTTCACCCTCAATGTCAGATCAGAGTTTAAAGTGGGGCTGGAAATCGGAGTGCCTCACTCACACGCAACAGTGATCAGGAATCATCCGGGGCTGTCTATACAGCTTCCGGGGCCCTGCAGACATGGGAGTTTAGCAGTTACATGTGAGTTCACCCCAAACCTTGTAGATAACTCCACTTTCTCATATTGTCCTTTGACCTGCCCGTCCTTGTTCAAAAATGAATTAAACTCCTCCAAGGGTGAAAACAGACATGACGCTAACCATCCTTTAACCACCTTTGGTGGTTATTATTTATGCGTGTTGCAGGGCTGTATTGGTGCCCTATGCAGCCCTGAAACATGCATAAATAACCACCAAGGGTGGTTAAAGGGTGGTTAGCGTCATGTCTGTTTTCACCCCAAGTTAGCCAGTCCTGTTTTACCCCTGCCAGAAGATGTTCAACAATGTCCATACATTTTTGAAGCCTCACTGAAAACATCTTAGAAGTGTTTTGGAGGTATGGTTAAGCCTCAGACAAGTGAATGAGGAGTGCAAACTTGAGAAACTTGCTCTATTAGAACTCTACCTTTTCTATGGATGAACAGAAGGCTTCAGTCTTCAGAGTTTTTAATCTAGCACTTGTCAAGTAAATTAACTTTATTTATTAACAATGTCATGTACTATTAAAAGGAACAACAAAAAACCTTATTGTTGCCTAATCCTGTTCTGGGTCATGACAATATAGCTGTAATGCCATTTGGAATACACACCAGCCCATTAAGAAATGTTGCCCCAGACTGGGAGTTCCTTCAGAAGACAAGATCAATCATCACTCTTATTCTTTCATTTTCAATATTTATTTATTTATTTAAATTTATATGCTGCCCATTCCTAAAGGCTCAAGGCAGCTCACAAATCGTAAAAACATTAAAACCAATATCCCCTCCAACCTTAAAAAAACACAACCCCCCACAGTCCCCACAACCCCCTTAATACCACCTCCCCATACCCAAGCCCCCATAGCCCAACCCCCAAACCACTCCTATCCCTGCCCACCAAATGCCTTTTCAAACAGAAAAGTCTTACACTGCTTCCAGAAGACACCTAGGCCCAGGCTCAAACGAACCTCCAGGGGGAGGGCATTCCATAGCAACAGGGCAGCAACCGTCACCGAGATATTAGTCAGCACGTTTAGCCATATTGTTTGATGTTGATTAGTTCAATTTGACATTGTTTGGATCGTTTAGTTTGTTTCGCTCATTTGGTTTGTTTAAAATCAAACTTATCAAGGTAACAGTTTGGCTTTATTTAAATAAATGCACTGGGAGATTACATGAACAGCATACTCTTTATTTCCACTGATGGATCTTTAAAAGGGACACTGGCAAATTAGTTACACTATCTGACTTTGGTTTTACATTTCCTTGTGGCTCCTAAACTGATTAGAAGTGATGAAGAACAGGGAACTAATGAAGTGTGTATATCAAGCCCCCCTTCAATCTTTGTTGCAGAGTTATCAAATGTGACCTCAATTTAGATTTTGCCAAATTTATCAACAATCCAATTCCCAACAAATATTCATGCCAGTCCTAAACAGAAGCCCTCTGAGTCCCTGACTGTCAGACGTGGGGTAAACCCTGCAATTTCACTGAAGCAGTTGGAAACTCATAGAGCATTTTTAAACTAGACACTCTCTATCCACTGCCCACCCATCCCCCATCTGTTATACATGTTGCAGGGCTGCAGTGTTGCCCTATGGGTGCCCTGTAACATGTAGAGTGGGTGGGTATTGGGTGGGGAGTGTCTTGTTTGAAAACGCCCATAGTCTCAAGAGATCAGGTATTTATATTTTTTAACTATGTGTGTCATTTTTTCCACCTTCAGCCATCAAATCATCCAGAGGTTTTTGTTTGGTTTTTTTCTTCCTGCCACCATAAACTTTTAGGCAAAACAAAACAAAACCAAGAAAAAGAAATTGGGGAGGGGAGAAAAGGAATCTAAAATGTTGCATTGTGTCACCTGTTAATATTTGCTAAAGTTCAGTGTGCCTTGTATTTATTATTAATTATTAATTATTAATTTATTCTTATTATTATTATTATAAGCATTTGTATAGCACCAGCTGTGTACCTGGCGCTTTACAGAACAATAAGATAGACGCAGTCCCTGCCTACAGCTTACAATCTAATAGACACAGAGGGGGAAGACAAGGAGAGGGGACATAGGGAGAGACAAGGGATAAATAACATTCAAGTGTATGCGAAGTCTCAGGTGCACGTGCTTGGCTTGTTTGCAGTCAGGCAGGAGTCTGCGGGGAGGGCAGACTGTAAATATTGAGAGGAAAGTTCTAACAGGTGTCGGGAAAGGCAGCGAGGAAGAGGTGGGTTTTAAGGAGGGATCTGAAGGTGTGAAGGGAGGGGGCGAGGTGGATGTGGGCAGGGAGGGAGTTCCAGGCATGGGGGGCAGCAAGGGAGAAGGGACGAAGGCAGTTAGGGGAGCAGGGGAGACGAGGGAGAGTGAGGGAGGGGACAGAGGAGGAGCAGAGAGTGCGTGCAGGAGTGTGTAAGGAGATTAGGGCTGAGAGGTAAGGGGGAGCCAGGTTGTGAAGGGTTTCGTAAGTGAACACCAGGAGTTTGTGAAGGATGCGTTGGGGAAGGGGGAGCCAGTGAAGTGAGGAGAAGAGAGCCTGCACGTGGTTGAAGCGACGGGCCGAGTGGATGACCCTAGCAGCGGAGTTTTGGATGGAGATAAGGGGAGACAGGTGAGAGCGGGGGAGGCCAGCAAGGAGGAGGTTGCAGTAATCAAGGCAAGAGATGATCATGGCGCGAACAAGGGGTTTGGCTGAGGAGACAGAGAGAAAGGGGCGAATCCAAGCAATGTTATGGAGGGCAAAGCGACAGGACTTGGCAACAGAGTCGATGTAAACAGTATAAATTCTTGCTACAAATTGTATGCCTTGCACATTCCCAAGTGTGTGCTAAATACTTCATTTCTCCTGTGGTTTATAACTAAGGCCCTTTTCTTATGAGCGCAGGAGTGGGGGGGGGGGAGTGCTGCAGAGTGGGTGGAGATGGGTGTGTGGCCGTTCCCATGGGTGCACACCTACCTCCACCCATCTCCATGCACGGAGCAACCGGCATTAGAGCCCATTGCTCTGTGCGTGGGTGATGGGTGGAGGTGGGTGGAGATGAGTGGCGTGCAGGACCATGCTGTTCCTACGGGTGCCCACTCAGCCCCCCCCCCCGCACCTGCCGCAGCATTCGCATGGGTGCCACCCCTCCCGCACACGGGGGTGCCCATGTGAAAAGGCCCAAAGTATTGCTTTTAGTTGCAATATGTTGCATCATCTGCATTTTGCATTTTCTGCTTCACATGTAAACTAAGGTTCAAACTAACTATACCTTCAGTTCTTAAAGAAAACTCAGGAAATTCTGCTTAAAAATCAGTAAGATGATATTAGCTATGAGAACAAAAAATGTATTAAGTAAAGCTTCAGGATTCTATGCCCTGGGATAAAATCTGACAGCACTCAGAAATCTCTTTAAAAGATTTTCTCTCAAACATGCACAAACAATCATGTCCACACGAGGGCACTGACTGACATCATATTCTCCAGTATAATGCACCATCTCTTTCTGAAATACATGCATCAGTCAACAATTACTCCAGTTATACGTTCCTGTAGCCAAAAGGCTCCATGGGCTAACACAAAAAGTTTTATTTCAGAATGTTCACTCCATTGTTATTCCTTCCAAAAAGAATGTAAAATTACATTTTCATCTTCATTTCATTTCAAGCTTCATCAATTTCTCAGGTTTAACACCCCTAAAATTTGTTTTCAAATATTGTAACATAAAATATTTCTTTTATTTTAAACTATCTCTCTGACAAAAATAAATCCCAGTTTCATTAAAATAGCTGAAGTTTATTTGTTTTGCAAGAAAAAACCTGAACATTTCCAAATTTTTGCACCCTCTTTGTTAAATTCACAAAAATAGTTGGCCAGCACCGCACTCCTTTTAGATTGTACAAGTTGTGGGAAAGCAAATAACTTTCAATACTTCTAGAAATACCTGAGGAGAAAGTTACAGAATTAGAAATAGCCCAGAATAAGTTTCTCACACAGCTGTTAGGGGTGCCACAAGCCGTTCCAGGGCCTGTCGTGAGGGTAGAAACTAGCTCTTTTTCAATGGGTTGTTTAAAGAAGCTGGCTCTACCGAAATATTGGATACGCATAGTACAGCAGGATGATACGTTGTTACCCCATTTATGTCTTATGGAGAAGCTTGAGAATACTAGTGGAGATGTTAGATGTTTATTTGGCATCAGCTCTCGCTATAGCCTTTCAATTAAGACAAGACATACAAAATAGGATAAAATAATACAAAATACTATAAGGTACACATACAGATCATGCCATTATTTAGCCATACTTAGCCCAGCACTAAAATGAAACAAACCCTATGGGACAGCCACACTAAAAATAGAAGGAACACCCCCACCCTGCATAGCAGCAGCAGGGTTTCCTTTATAGCTCATTAAAACATCGCCTTCCATTTCTGAGACACCAACCAAATGAAGGTTGCGAGGACCACAAGCTCCTTTCTTTTATGATGGGCAAGGAGACCCCTAAATCCTTGGCCTGGCTCTATACACAACTGATCGATGGAAAACGATTGAAGCCAGACTGCTCTAAGATCAGCATAGTAGGGGCAAATCAACAGGAAATGCTCCACCGTTTCAACCCCTCCTTGGGGGCAGGTACACACCCGCCTGGAATAGGGAATCCTTTTATATCTCCCTTCTAGCACTGCAGTCTGAACCAGATGGAAATGGAGATGCGTGTAGCTTCTCCAAAGACTGCGACTCGCTAGCATGTTCAGGCATGTTTCCATCCCCCAGGCAGACTTGGCTAGCCCCAACCATGGGGCAACCCTCCAACTTCTTACAGCCACTAGGTTCTCTTGCTGCTTAATATCTTCCAGCCTAATCTGGATTTCTTTTTTTATCGCCAGTAATGATCTTCCAAAAAAGTAAGCAAACGCCCTGGTTCTGTAATAGATGACCCAGCTATCTGAGCCATGGGTAACCTCTAATGCCCACATACAAAAGTTCCTCCTGCAGGCATAATTGTGGGAGGGAGTCCTCGTGTAAGGAGTGCAACCTTATCCAGTATCGAATCAGGGCCATTCTGGCATATAAAGCCATAGAAAATACTCCCGTCTCAGCTCTTAAAACGAAGTCTGGGACATCCTTCCCCACTTGGAGAATCTGGCGAAGGAACGAATCCTGCACTTTCTCCAAGGGATTAATTATGGGCTGGGGAATAATCTCCAACCCAAACATCACCGCCGCCGGCGGAACTTTAGTTCTATATTCCTTCAAAAAGTTTGAGATATGGACACCCTGGGAAATTCCAGCTGCCCTACCTATCGCACCCGCAAATTGTGCTGCCCTTACTACCCGCCCCTGTATATGTTTAGCCCACATACCTCTGCTAGAAAAGGTTACCCCAAGATATGCATAGGATTGGACCACTTCAAGTGGTTGCTTGGCGATTTCCCACTTAACCAATACTTTACGACAGCCTAGGATCATAACCTTAGATTTGTGGGGGTTGGGTGATAATCCATTCAGGGTACAATACTCATCCAACCCTTGAAGCAAACACTTCAGGCCCCTTGCTGTCTGGGAAATAAGCACCAAATCATCCACAAACTGTAGTATACTCAGTTGGGGAGAACCGAGTTTGGGGGGTGCATATTTTCTGCTGTCAGATATTTCACAAGATCAGCCAAATAAACGTTAAGCAACAGTGGGACCAGCACGCACCCCTGCCTGACCCCTCTTTGTATGTTGATATCTTTACTCAGATGGTTGTCTAGGCCTGTTTTAACTCTTGCTTTGTTGTTAGAATACAGCTGGATAATTAGTGCCAGAAGATTATTATTAATCCCTAAAGCAGAGAGCTTCCCCCAAAGGTGTGCCCGAGTGATGGAGTCAAAGGCTTTACTTAAGTCAACAAAAATCAGGAATAGTTTTCCTTTCCTAATCTTCTGGTATTTATGAATGATATGCTGGAGGATAAAAAAGCAATCTATCATTGACTTGCCTTTTCCAAAGCCAAATTGCTCTTGGGGGATGATGGAATTCTCTGCTACCCATTGCTCCAAGAGCTCAGAGTGGATCCTGGGATGAGCACTGCAACTGACTGCGCCAGACCTGAGCCAAGGGAGGTGCGGAGCTGTATGACAGCCAGGGAGCCAGGGAGGGGAATTACCCAGAAGGCAGGAGTGATGCAGCTGCAGGGGGGCGGTCTCATGCCCAACCCGGAAGTGCGGGGCCAGCCAGCCCAATTAAAAATAACAGTCGCCCTGTGGGGCGCCGCAGGCATGTGCCGCAGGCCGCACACCTAAGGGCTGTACGTGCAAGGGCGCACCCTTGTGAACCCGGCCTTAGGCATCGGCCAGGAAGGGCCAGGAGCCTTGCCCCACTTCTTGGAAGGGTTGTGAATTTCTGCGGACAGCATGGAGAAAAAGAGAGGGCATCAACCATCATCCCTCTCTTCCGATGACGATCTCCCCTTGAAGTATAAGCAATAAGCATAAAGATCAGGACCCCATTGCAGGTACCACCTTCTTACCAACCTATAACCGGTTTGTAAGCTCAGCCGACCCAGCTGAGGATTCTGATGGGTCATTCAAGTCTACTACAGACACAGCTAAGTATGTATCCCCCAAGAGGGGAGTTCAGTCATGCAAGAATCAGAACGGTTATGAGGAAGAACACCTTGCATGCCAGACTAATTTGATTGCCAGAACAGTGGAATCTCTCTTCTCCAGCATTTCACTTTTGGATGACTCTGTGACTAAGGTCAAGGCCCAGCTGCGTGAGATATTGGCGAAGCTGGATAATCTTGGGGACAGCACTAAAGATTCTAATTATTTTCATCAGATTCCAGCTACTGTGGGGCGGACTGGAAGGGGAAGGACATTTTGGCAACCCCGGTCTAGGTGCTTTTGGGGGGTACAGATGAATGAGGTGTATTTGTATGTGGGACTGGATTATGATGGGGCTATCCATAGCTGGGGATGCCAGGAGGTTATAATAGCTAATTTTTCTCAGCTCTTGGGTAGGTCACTCTCATGAGAAGACATCGACACTATTGGTTACCTCCCTTCCGGGGATTGGGCGGCCAGGCTCCAGGTGAGGTTTACGCAAGAATGTTGGGTTGGACGTATTTTTAAAGTTAGGAAATTGTTTCTTAGTAGGGGCATTTCAATAGACAGGGTGCTCCGTTATGAGACAACCTTACGGAGCGAGATTGGAGATTGCAGGGCTAGCAATGGCCCCCGCCCCTCTCTTAAATACTCTCAACGGGTTGAGAAAACACAACGAGATGTAAGGACGGATAGGGTAAGAGTCACTAGGCAAAAGGGCCAAAATCAGTTCAAGGAAGCTGGCAATTTAAGCCAGCAGGACTATAGGCGGAGGTCACAAAATCCACCGGAGGGTAATTTGCAGTTGGTGGATCTCAAGGTGCCAATGCCCCAGACTGAGCTGATGGACTTCGAGGTGGGGTCCCCCCAGCCCAAGGGCAATCAAGAAGGGTCGGTCCCAGTGGGGAAATCGGGGTCATGGTTGACAGCTCTAGCCAGGAGGTTCCTGAGACTGGGGGACAAAGGGGGGTTGGTTAAGGCACCAGGGAGTCAATATCTGCCGAACATGTCGACTGCCCAGAAGCTGGGATCCTTTTTGGTAGGTGATGTAGGATTGGGAGATCTAGGGGACATTGGTGCCCTGATACAGAGCTTATCGGTATTGGATCAGGACAAGCTCCTGATGAGGGTAGGCCATATAAGGGATAGTATCCAGGGTATCGCATTAGATTATAGGGCACCTTGTTTGGACCCAGATGGCACTGCACTCTTAAGTGCAGGCCCAAACCAATACAAATTATCTTACAGCGGTATGATTTCTGGAAGACTCAGAGCAGGGGTCCCCTCCCAGGGATACCGCGGTTCAGGACAGTCTGGGACCAACCCAATCCCCGCCAGAACAAGAGGACCCAGTAATGTGGTTGTCGCTGAAGCAGAGGTCTCTCTTATTTTGCCCATAGGGGAAAATTATATCTATTGTGCACTGGGCTTGAGGCAACATTTGCACATGAAGAGATTGTGCAGGGTGTTTTGCGGCTCCACACAGGTCTGGAATCAGTTTATTGATTGCCCACTGAAGAAGGGGAGGAATCTCTGAAACGCGTTTGGACTTCATCAATAGGAATATTGTATTCATTCGTTGTATATTTATTGCACTGCATTTATTGTGTCTGTGACGGCACATAAAAGTATACATTGTACAATGTTTATGTCAATCATGTCCAGCTTGTTTATAATAATTTGATTTTTACCAATAGTTTTCAGCTCATCAATTTTGGCAAATTTTGAATCAAATAATTAAGCCCCAGAGGAGCGCTAGCGCTTCTAGGGTGTCTGGCGCTACTTGGGAGGCTTTTTTTGGCCAGCTTTATGAAGATCCTAAAGAACTGGATGTCCAATCTACTTATGAGGGGAATGGGTTAGTCCTGGACCCACAGAGTAGGAAGATAGATTTCTCCGAGGACTCAGTTGTTGAATACTAGTGGGCTAGTTTATCCGTGGCTTAATTCCCTTTTTATATATCTAGCTAAGGCAGGTTTTTCCGTGCAGGCATTATGGCAAATGTCCCCAATACAACAAAGAAAACAACTAACAGAGAGGACACTGGATGTAGGAAGACAGGAGGATATGGTGGCTTTGGCAACCTGGAAAGCGGTGCACTGCTTTGGCTGGGTCAAGGAATCTTTTGGTTTAGAGAGTTACTTAGACTCAATGGACTCGCGGGACCTGTACAGGAATTACAGTAGGCTGCGATTTCAGCTCATACAGACCACTGTGACCCAAACCCGATATAACGTATTGCCAAACGCCTTTTGAAGGTGTATTTGCCATATGGGTGACATAGAAACTATAGAGCATATCCTTTTTAAGTGCCCCCTGTATTCCATTATAAGGGAAACATGGATTTTGCCATTATTCTTCGGGAAAGAACACTTGGATTTAATCCATAAAATGAGGTATATCTTGAATCTTTCTAAAGTTGAAGAATGTACTGCTGTTGCCATTTTCATTCAACTCGCCTCTAAGATTAGAGTAAATGAAATTTAAAAGGATAAAGGATTGGTGTCAGTTGTAATGTTCCCCCTCCCCTCATGTAACTAATACTATCGGCCTCCTTATTGTGGAAGCTTGTAGCAACTGTTTCTAAAATAGGTCATTTTTGTGTTCAGGAAATTTTTTCAGTGTTAGCAAGGAGGTTAGGTCGCACAATCTGCATAATGATGGAATATGAAGGTACAAGTGATTTAAATCGATTTTTGTGTCAATTTAGTCGATATGTAAATGGAAATGTTTACCAAATAAGTTGATGTTAACAAATATGTTTTTATCAATGTAAATGTCTTGGTGGCCATGGCGAAAGCTAGCACCAGATAATAAACTTATTACTTATACTGCTAGAAAATGAATTGGGCTGGATGCTTAAGACTTGATTGAAGACAGCATAGTTCAGATGCTTTTATTACACCAACTTCTGTTGATGAGAGTATACATGCTTTGGAGACACATCAGGCCCTTCCTCAGGCATTTGAAAGTCAAAACTGCAAACTATGAAATGCAGGCTAGGTTATTGGGCCCTTTCCAATCATGGATCTGGCCTGTGGGTCCAGTCCCTGCCCACAAGCCCTGAAAGAGTGAGCTCTTTCAGGGGAAAGGAGTGGAGATGAGGATATGCACTCAAGGACAAGGGATGGATCCATAGCATGGATCCATAATTTGGATCATTCTGCTGCTATCCTTATCCTCAGCACACCCCATAAGCACCCTCACCCATGCTTATATCTGATGCACAGAGCTTCCTTCCTGTGGGAGGGAAAAGGTATTCCACCCCAATATAATTTATTTGTTTGTTTATTTATTTAAACGTATATGCTGCCCTTCCCAAAAGGGCTCATGGCAGATTACAAACAATAAAACCCACTAAAACATGTTAAAAACCCCAATTTCCTCTCCAGGAACTCTACCCCTAACCCACCCACCCCAAAAACTTTCCTAACCCTTCCCCCCAACCCATAACCACATAGGGGGTTCTCAACTGTGATGGTATCACAGATGCCCATGCTTTGACCCATGTGGACATCTGTGGTGCTGTCACAGCTAAAACCAGCTGCCAGATGTTAGCCTGGACTGAACCTGGGTTTGCCTGGCCTGTGGTGGTGCTTAGCCTGGGCTGTTCCTCGGGACTATCCCCAAGGACAGGCTAAGCATTGCCATGGCCCGTGCAAATGACTCCCGAGTGGGGTAAAGCGGCCCATCGCATGTGTTGGCCCACTTGCACTTAACCCAGTCTGGGTCCGCGGTGATTCTGGACAGCCATGGCAGACCCGTAGGCAGCATGGCTGCCCCTCAGGGAGGGGCCGGGCTGCTCCTGGCAGCACGGGGGGGTGAGGCCATGAGGATGCACATAACCCCATCTTCTCCCGGCCCAGCCCGCCGTCACATTTGTTCAGTGGCCAGGCCAAATCCTGCCCAGAGTGAGAGCCCTCACACTGGGCAGGATTAGTGTATGTCAGCGCTCAGCGCCATCATGTATGAAAAACCCCACAACCTCCCAACCAACCCCAATTCCTATCTTTATCCCCACCTGCCAAATGCCCTACCGAACAGAAATGTTTTATACCGCCTCTGGAAGATGCTCAGACTCGGGCTCAGGCAAACCCCAGAGGGAGGGAGTTCCATAGAACAGGGGCAGCGACCAAGAACACCCCCCTGCAAACCCCCATGCTATGGACAAGAGTAACAGGTGGAACCCGCAGGAGAGCACTCCCGGCCAACTGCAGAGGCCACGACGGAGCATGGTAGGACAGGAGAGCTTTCAGATATGTGGGGCCCAGGCAGTTTAGGGATTTAAAGCTCAAAACCAACACCTTGAATTGTGCCCAGAAAGCTATAGGCAGCCAGTGCAGACTAACCCCTGAGCTCACTCTTTCAGTGCTTGTGGGTAGGGACTAGATCCACAGGTCAGATCCAGGATTTGGAAAGGGACCAATAGTTCTGACATAATAGCAATTACTTGGAAGGGGGCTGTAACCAGACTGTTTGTTCTGATTTTCAGATGCCTGAGAAAGGGCTCTGATAGCCCTAGAGTTTGCAGTGTCTTACCACCAAAAGCTGGTCCACTTAAGATATCATCTGAACTACTTTGTCTTCATCGCTTGTGTTTAGCGATAACACAGTAACTCCTTTTCCTTAACAACAGTATAAAGCAGGACTAACTCTAGTGAAGCCAATTCATAGATTTTAAGGTTAGAATCAGCACTGCACTCACCAGTTTGCCTTCCTGTAACTGATTTACAGCAGTGAAAAATTATCATTTTTAGCATCAGTAATAGTAGCACTCAAAGGAGAGGACTAGGTATCTCCCAAAACAGAATAGAGAGATACATGATCTCTGTCCTAAACAGTGATGCCATGGGAGAAAGGGAAAATGCCTACTTCTCTCAATTTTCTACTAATACCTACCCTGAATTTAGGATTATTGCAACAGCCATCACAGAAACCCCCATCCCTGGCAGCTGGAGTGGACGATTCCCCTGGTCTTGGCCTGGCAGTGGGAACAGGGAATTCTCCCATCTCCTATTGGCAAGAACAGAAATAATAAAATTCCCCCTGCCTATGCCCCAGGCCAGCAGTGAGAACAGGGGATTCCCTACAAGGAGAGCATGGGAATATGGACAGGATAGCCTAGGGACAGGGGCTTTTGGTGGGTAAGCAGCAGAGGATCTCCAGCAAGTCTTGGTGTTTCTCTCTACCTCTAAGCTGTCTTGTCCCTAGTCCTAAAGAATCTTAAATAAGTTGTGACATAAGGAGAAAGTCACCTGTCTGCCCCAGAGGCCCAAAATATGAGAATTCTGATATTGGGGAGCAGGAGAAACAAAGGTAGGAGGGACGAATGAAGGGGAGTAGGTAGCTTATGGTGCAGCAGCAACAAGGTCCTAAAGGTAATCCGGAATCCAGTCAACATTTTCCTTTGAGAGTGGGAGAGACACAGACCCTCAGTCGAGCCATGGGAAGTGTACAGCTTTACTGAGGTAAGGAGGTGATCACATTGTTGTTGTAACCCGCCCTTAGTTTTTCCTCAGCTGTCAATGTATAACCATCCTCTTGCTGCATCACATTTAAAGTTTGATGGTGAATCCTTCTGGGACATGTCATTTGTTTCCTCATATGCCCTTCACACTCTTGGCAGCTGCAAATGTAAAAACTGAAAATAAAATAATAAAATAATAATAATAATAAATTAATAATCATCTCCTTCAATGTGTCTCTTGTCAACTCCAACTCCTCCAACCTTCCCCTCTCGGTTCGTGTTCCCCAATGCTCTGTCCTTGGCCCTCTCCGCTTCTCTATCTACATCCTAGGCAAACTCATTGCCTCCATGGCTTCCAATATCACCTCTACGCTGATGACACTCTCTCTCTACTCCCTCTCTCTCTCTCTCTATTCAAGCTCGCCTCACCAGCTGTCTCCCCTGTCTCTCCCACTGTCCCCTCTCCCTGTCTCCCCCTCCTTGTCTTTTAGATTGTAAGCCACAGGCAGGGACCGCATCTATTTCTATGTTCTGTACAGCACCAGGTCACACGACTGGCGCTATATAAATGTTTATAATAATAATAATAAT
>QEPC01012145.1:564565-576666 GCA_003113815.1 Sphenodon punctatus
AGAGTGAAGACAGTTTAAATCGTAAAGGTCTGTTAAATAAAGCTGTTGCAGGGGAAATTCCTGTGAAGCTGTGGGGGGTAGCATAATAATTCCGAAGAAACTTGTACAGCTATTGCTTCATAGACCTGTTTTCAATCAAGGCTGTTTGGAAGACCTTTTTAAGGGTTCTCATGAACCTCTCAAACTCTCCATTAGCTTGAGGCCAGTGAGGTGTCACTTTTCTATGGGTGAGCCCCAGGTACCCTGCGAAAGACGTGAAATCGGTACTGTTGAAAGGAGGTCCATCATCAGTCTTGACAACCCTTGGTATGCCAAAAGCTGTGAATATTTTGTCCAGTTTAGGGATCACTGCCTTGGCTGAGGATGAAGTTACCATTTCTACTTCTGGAAACCATGAGAAGTCATCCACAACAACCAATAGATAGTCACCACTGGGCATATTGCAAAAGTCTATACTAACTTCCAGCCATGGGGCAGCCAGTAGCCTGGTCATCTGAAATGGTGCCTTAGAGTGTTCCAGTGTTGAGGCGTGGCGGGACAAACAAGACTTAATACATTCCTCTACTTTGTTGTCAATTGATGGGAACCATACTTTTTCATGAAGAAGCATTTTTGCTTTTACAACCCCTTGATGGCCTTCCTGGGCTAATGCAATTGTACCATCCCTCAGGGACTGGGGGATGACAATCTTGTGATCACGGAGTAGGATACTACCACATTGAGAAACTGTGAAGTCCTCTCTCAGAGAGAATAATTTCTGCAGATTTGACCTGTCCTGATCTGATAGGCATTTTGCCCGGTGAGGGAGAGTAGCCCATGAATTGTCCTGGAGAGCTGTTATTGCCATCTGTAGAACAGCATCTTTCATAGTTCTTGTTGGGTTTCAGAGGGTGTCATGGCCTTTGGAATGGCATGAGCAATGACATAGCTCATGTGAGCTTCTGCTATGTATGTGTGCTCCCTAGAGCATGTTGATTGCAGTGGGTGCCGGGACATGAAGTCTGCTGGGTTTCTTGACCCCGATTTGTAGCATACTGTGAAGTCATATTGCATCATTTTTAAGAGCCATCTTTCAATTCTAGCTGGTGGTTTTGAGAGTGGGTTGTTGAAGATTCGTAGGAGAGGTTTGTGATCAGTAATAATAGTAACATGATGACTGAACAGGTAGAGATGGAAATGAAGGCATCTCCAAACAATTGCCAGTCCTTCCCTCTCAGTTAGGGAGTATCTCTGTTCTGGTTGAGATAATGAATGATTTACTTGCATAGGCAAACATATAAAGCTTGTCTGAGGTTTGTGGGTCCCACTGTGCTAAAACAGGTCCAAGGCCAACTGGACTGGTGTCAACTGTGAGTTCTGTATGCCTCTTTGGATCAAAATATGTCATGATAATATCACGAGTAAGGGAAGACTTCAGTGTCTCTAAAGCTATTTGATGCTGTTTGGTCCACTTCCATGATTGACCCTTTTTTGTGATAGTGGTTAGATTGTAAGCCCTAGGGGCAGGGACCGTGTATATTTTATTAGTTTGTAAAGTGCCAGGTACACTGCTGGTGCTATATAAATGTTTGTTAATAATAATAATAATAATTTGGAATGAAGCAACCACAGTAGATGACAAGTCCTAGGAAGCTCTCCACTTCGTCACTATTTTGCAGTTTTGGTGCTTTGTATCGCGGCTACTTTTTGTGGATCAGCCGACATTCCTCCAGCAGAGAAAACATGGCCATAATACTCAAGTTTTGTTTTTTTAGATTCACATTTATCTTTATGCAGAGTTAGGTTACTGTCTTGAAGCCTTTGGGGTATAGCCTGCAGCCTTGTGTCATGCTCGTGTTGGGTGGTTCCGAATACCAAAATATCATCACTGATGTTTAGGACACCTGTCAGTCCTGAGAGTGTTTCTTTTATGACATTTTGAAATATCTCGGCAGCTGATGTTACTTCAAAGTTCAGACACTTGTATCTGAGGAGTCCTACATGTGTGGAGAAAGTAGTGATGTATCGAGAGTCTGGGTGCAATTCAAGCTGATGATATCCTGATGTTAGATCTAATTTGGAAAAAAAAATCTGGCACTGTTCAAATCATATTCTTGCTCACCAGCATAATGTAAAAGCATTGCCCTTTTCCTTGTGGTATCTTTAATATCCAGAGCAAGTATTAAGTTTTCCCACTTTTCCCATTGAACTCTAAAGTTGCAGCTGAATTATGAACATCAAAACCTGGGAAACTGGGTAGGCCTGAGACAGTCGTGATGAGCAGGAAGGAGGCCCGGTGCTGAACTGCAAGTTCTAATCAGCTAGGCCAAGGAGACAGAAATGTGATCTCATCCACTGATTTAAGCACATGCAATGTAAGCAATTACTTAGCCGACTCTGGTGGGCTTGAGAACCTTCTTCATCGCCATATGTGATGTCTCAGCTTAATCACTTGGGCACACACGCAAACACATGCACCCTGCTTGCTTGCTGGAACACAGACTGAACAACAACTTTATTGAACTCCAAAACATAACACAAACTGCTATTCTACCAATCTGCCACTGGGTGGCACTGTGCAGCGGGAAACTAGATGCACAAATACTACAGGACTGACTCCTTAGAAATTACTGATTAGAATTTTTTGTTATTTGATCTCACCCTTGTCATCCTTCCCCTTTTCTCTCTTTGTTATATTTTTCTCTTTTCACTACTATGTTACTTTCTTCCATGACAAATGATGATGAAGAACAGTAAATATCATCTAATGTTATATATTTTGAAGATGGTGTAAACAATCAGTTTTTTACAATTTTGTATAGTTCAAAACTCAATAAAAAAGTTAATCTTAAAAAAAAAAAGATAAGAAAAAGAATCTGGCTTTAAGTTGTACTAATGACAGGCCATATGCCTGACTCAAGCTAACTGTTTTTTGTTCAGCAACAGCACTTACATTTTAATCTCTCTTCTGGCTGGAAAGGTTTTTTAAAATTACCAAGCAAACCTGTCACTTCCAATTTGCAGATCCTTCTAGGTTTTCCAACTAACTACCTAGCGATACCCCTTTCTAGGGATGCAGTAAAGTGATTACATCCAGTTTCACCACACTAATGCTGCTGGCTCCTGGACCATGCATCGGCAGGATAATGAGAGCACTTCTTAGCAAGGAACCACTATGACTAAGAACTGATCACATAATGACTCAGATACACGTTCAAGCCAGACTGACCGAGGCCTTTTTTTTTTTTTAATAATCAAGAATGGATGTATCAACATACACACACATAACTCAGATCCTACATGAGTTTCATATGGTGCAAGATAATGCTTTTACTTCTTGAATTGTAAAAACAAACCATTTCAAGATCTTGGCACAAAAATGTGCAGATCCTCGACTCAGAGTTGGAATGGCTCCCGAGGGTTCCCTAGTCCAGCCCCCCTGCCATTAAGCAGGATCCACAATAACTACACTATCCCAGAGAGATGTCTGTCTAGCCTATTCTTAAAGCCCTCCAATGATGTGGCCTCTGTGACCTCCCTTGGCAAATTATTCCACCGCCTAAGTGTCCTAGAAAATTCCTCCTAATGTTTAGCCTAAATCTTTTCTCCTTTAATTTAATCCCATTGCCTCTAGTTCTACCCTCAGAGACCAGAGAGAACGGCTGAGAACCCTTTTACTAACAGCAGCCTTTCACATATTTGAAAACTGCAATAATGTTCCCCATGATCTTTTTTTTTCTCCCCTAGGCTAAACATTCCCAGTTCTTTTGCTCTCTCCTCAAAGGTCTTTCTCTCCATGGTTACCACAAACTAAGGATGCAAGTTGTAGGGAAGGTTGTGTCTCCATGCGGATAGTGAGCTGCCTAGCTTATCATTAAGGAATACAAAAAAATACCGTATCGGGTATCCGTGCATGCCAGTATAGCTCACAATTGCATGTAGCCCATGCTTACATTAAAATAAAACTCGACATCTTGATGACAACAGACTAATCAAAACTCTGGAGGCCATTTGCAAAACAGCACAGTGGGGTCTAAACAAATATTTTAGACAATAATATTTTAAAGCTATGAGTCAAAATTCTAATAACATGGATTGAGTTTCCCAAAGTATAAACCAGATTTTTAGGGTGTTAACACACATGATGATGGTCCATTATGGCCCACATGGGCCGGAGTCTAACCCGCAGGTCTGTTAGCGGGCAGCGTGCTCAAAGTCCAGGCCCAAGGGCCACCCAGGCTGGCTATAGTGGGCGAGCACATTTGTTTGAACTGCCTCCCTGGCCCCGGCGTGGGGGTCGCCATGGCAGCCGCTAAGACTGCCCGTTACTGGGATCCGCTGTGACTTCCCGCTACTGGCAGCCACTATAGCTGCCCATTATTGGTAGCCATGGCTGCCTATCGTGGTGGGGGGTGGCGCGCTGGATGCAGCGTGGGGGCAGGGGCGGGGCCATCTGGCCTCATGTCTCTTCCAGCGTCCTCTCCCCGGCCAGGTCAATCTGTGGAAATGTTTGTTCAGTTGTTCAGTCCTGACGTGACCTGGACAGAGGTGCCCCCTCCTCCCTAGGAAATGTAGCCGGCACGCTGGCTGCACTTATATTAACACCCATAGTGCATGCCATCTACTTGATCCAGTTGTCAACACACCAGGACCCCTCCCGCTGGCTCCAGCACTTCATGCCAGGACCCTGACTCCCAGCTCTAGGTCACTTCAGCTACTGGCCTCAGGCATGGAGAGTAGAAACCTTCCTTGCGATACTGGAAGAACACTCTTAGCTCATCTCCTCCCCAGAGACACTTCCTGGGGTGCTGGACTTGCTCTCCTTCCTCAAGACAATCTCGGAGAGGCTGGTCGCCATTCCTACAGTGGGCACAATTCCAACCCCCTTCCACATGGGATCTGCATGCCGGCACAATGTACTCTCAATGGAGCTGCGCGCAGGGCATGGGATCAGCCCCACCATTATTTATTGGAGGCTAGCTTGGGATCTACCAGTAGATTGTGATCTATCTCTTGGCCATCCCTGATATAGATGATTCAACTAATCAAGAAGAAAATTTAATTTGTTGCATAGGCACAACGACCAGCACCATGTGGCCCCATAACTTTCTCAGGCACCCTTTAAGTCCCCCTCAAAATTTGCCCCTCATTTGGAGATGGCCTACTGCAGGGATCTCCCCCTGAGATTTTAGCCCTGGTCGCACCAACAGACTGTGATACACAAACCACTTACTCCAGAGTAAGTGTGGATCACAGCTATGACTTACTATAAAGAGAGATTCTCCAGACTGGAAGGCTGGGTGGAATTCTTTTGGACCCTTCTTTAGGACACAATCTTGAATCCTATAGTGCGCTCACCTTCTGCGAAAGGACACAGAGACCAGGGGGAAAAAACTGTAAACACCAATGACACTGAATAACTCTGATGCTATTCTTCTGACAGCAGTCTCCTGGCAGGGCTTCTTGGGCAGCACAGCCTCCAGACCTCCCTCCTTTTAGTTTTTTTATTCCCTCCCATTGAGCTCCAATTTAGGTTTCACGTAGACATGGCCCCAATCCAATTTGAAACTGGTTAACCCCATTTTTGGCATCTCGTGTGCTATGGCTGGGCTCCATATTATTTCCCTTCTTTGTATGATTTTTTTTTCACACAGTATGGGGGAAAGCAGCTGTTTCTGGATCATGAATTTGGCAAGAGACCTGAAAGCGCTGGTTTGATTTTGCTGCCAGCTCCCTGGGCCTGGACTTGAGAACAGAGTCAAAGGTGGCCTCTCAGTTCTGGTTGTTCAACATAACTGTACTATCTCTTTCTCAGCAGCCACAAGCAGGGGGAGCGATGGAGACACCCAACCTGGAAAACCACCTTGCAGCAAAGTCAATTTTTCACTCCAGCTAATTTTTGGCAAGCAGTATGGTGTAAGAAGGGAGGGGGTAGAGCTACAATTTTGTCCAGACTGGGGCCAATAAAAATGTAACAATTCTAGTTATTATTTGTGTAAACAATGTTCTCTTGATCAGAGTTGCCAACTCCCATGAATTAATTGTAAGTCTTGCCGTTTTGGGAGTTTTTAAAAGCCTCAAGTTGCTAGGCTCAGAGTAGCACCATAGGAATTTTAGCTATCATTTTTTTTAATAAGTAAGTTTAATGTTTTCATACTTGCAGAGAAAAGATCTTGAAAATCTGACCGCACTGTGGTGCCCTAAAGGCACAGAAACCAGAAGGCAAACCAAAAGAGTTCAACATTTATTTTGTATTAAATGTGTTTGGGGGCCTCACTCATGACTTTTTAAAACATAAATCAGAGTTACACAACTTACCACAACTTGCTATGCTACCTGACTATGATTACACTCTCCAGACCAACTCCAAGTGAATGTGCTTAGTGATCTTTTTATGTGCTGGATATGCTGGCCTAGATTAATTATTTATATAGTACAAGCGGTGTACCTGGTGCTGTATAATCAATCGTATTAAACAAGTCACTACCCCCAAGGGCTGACAATCTAAGGGCACTTGCCCACATTACCTGGACCAGCAAAACGTCCGGTGCGAAATCTCACGTCTGGAAATCTTACGCTTAATCACGTTCAGAGATAAGCATAAGATTCCCAGTCATGAGATTCCACTCTGGGAGTTTTGCCAGGCCAGGTAACATGGGCAAGTATCCTAAGAGACAAAGAAGGGGGAGACAAAGGAGAAGCGAACATCAGGAGAGTCAAGAGCACGTTCATGAGGTTGAGAAATTACAGGTGCACGTGCTTCACTCAGTGACAGGGAACTAGATTCTGAGGGAGGGGGAAGAGGACACAATTTCACTCATGATGAACTAGGGGAGGCCTGATGGAAGAGGTAGGTTTTCAGGAGGGATTTGAAAGTTGGGAGGAAGCAGAGCGAATGTATCCAACTATCCATGGAGAGAGTTCCAGGCATGAGGGACAGCAAAAGAGAAGGGGTGAAGATGTTTAGAGGAGCAAGGGGGTCGTGAGCGGGTGGGGCAGAGGAGGAGCGAAGCTCCCAGGCAGGAGGGTGGTGGGATACAACAGCAGAGAGATATGGGGGAGCAAGGGCATACAGGGCCTTGAAGCACAAGACCAGGAGCTTGTGCTGAATGTATTCACATAAAGGGAGCCAGTGTAGGGCAAAGAGGATGAGCTGAATGTGGTCAAAGTGACGGGCAAGAGGGATGACTTTATTTATTTATTTATTTATTTATTTTTACATTTTTACCCCTCCCTTCTCAGAAGACTCAGGACAGCTCACAACATCAACATTAAAAAATCAAAAAAGAACATACATTAAATTCCCTTAAAACCTCATCATCCCACCCACCGCACCCTTTACCCGCACCTGCCACCCACCAATCCTCCTTCCCAAACCACTCTACCTAATCCCACCGAACCCTATCCCTGCCTGCCAATGCCAGCCAAACAAGAAGGTCTTACATCTCCTCTGGAAGATGAACAGGCTCGAACTTAGGCGGACCTGCAAGGGGAGGGAGTTTCATAATTGTGAGGCAGCAACCAAGAATGCCCTCCTGCGTGCCCTCAGTGTAGCAACTTCATGGACAGATGGCACTCGCAAGAGGGCATCCTCAGAGGCTGCAATGGGACACAGGGGAAGAGGCAGTCTTCCAGATACTTTGGCAGCAGGGCATTGAATGGAGAGGAGGGAGGCGATATCAGAGCAGGGGAGACCAGTAAGGAGGAAGTTGTAGTAGTCAAGGCAAGAGATGACTAGAGCATGGACTAGGGTTTATGTAGTGGCAACAATAAGGCAGGGCTGGATTTTAGCAATATTATACAGAGCAAAGCCACAGGATTGAGCAACAGGCTGGATCTGAGGCATAAAGGAAAAGGAGGAGTCAAAGACAAATCCCAGGCTACACGCCTGAGGGACTGGCTGGATGGTGACATCCTCAAAGAAAATTGAGAGGGAACTAGGAGGGAAATGTTTTGGGTGGAAAATGAGGAGCTTGGTCTTGGTCATATTAAGCTTGAGTTGGCCATTTATTTATTTATTTCAGTTTGTATCCCACCCTTCCCCTTAGGCTCAGGGTGGCTCACATTTCAACTTAATAACTTTTAACAATTAACATTTAACCATTAATATCAAACTAAATTCATTCAACTAGTAAACTTCACAACACCTTGTTATTGGCCACCTTGGTGGGGGGCTGGGAACAGCATGTGAGGAGGCTGGCTACCAGTATGTCTGTTTGGCCACCACCCAGGCCGGGCTGCCCGGACAACAGCAGGACAGTTCTCCCAGCTGCACTCACGGGTGTCCAGTGGCCTGAGCTGTTCTCAGCCATGTCAGCGGTAGGTTCCCAACCCGGGTCGGGTTGTGACGTTTGTTTTTACCCCTTGGCTCGATTTCCTTAAGCTCTTTAAAGAGAACACTACAGCCCATTCTGAACAGAAGGGCACTCAGTCTGTCAGAGAGTGTTAACATTAGGTGCCCATATTGCTCTAGAAAATTCTGACTGAGGCTTTGCATTCTCTAATATCACACTGAGAATAATCAAATTTATTGCTGCAATGTGGAAATGCTAGAAAAGAGAAGAGAAGGCAGGCTTTGGCTATTAAGACTGTAAGTGAAGGTCAGTTGGGGTACATTTTCTACATTATGTTGAGGGTATTACTGAGATTTCATTACTCCAAACACTGTAGGATCACAATTAGATGTGTCTTTTTGCAATACAATATGGTGGCGATTTTATTCCAGTGGGGCAAAATTTTGGCTACATGCAAAAGGCACAATCCCTCTCTAAATGATTCTTGTGCAGCCACAGGTGAAATCTAATATTGAGTTCTGGGGTCTTGTTACCAGGCAGTTATTAGTTCTTGATCCATTAGAGGGAGTTGAGTGAAATAAATGCTTTTAAAGTAACAAATGTAGGGAATAAACTTCCCACTTAAAAGTCCTGTTTCAAAGAATATTTAAGGGAGTTTTGTGTGTATTTTGTTGTTGTTTTTTTCAAAGCCCAAGTATGAAACCCATCACAATTATGTCACTAAGAGATGAATGTGCTTTTCTTTGCTGCAGAATTCTACAACCACTCCCACAGAAAATAGAAATCCACAAGGGTCTTGTAAAGGGTCTCCATGAGCTGTTGATAAACAAAGTTCTCTTTAATACTTGTCCAACCCCAGATCAATCAAATTGCACAAGACTGAGAAAATTTTGCCCACATTATGAACAGGAAAAAGTTGTTGTTGACAATTTAATGTGACGCATTTAATAGCTATGCAGAGTTCAATGCAAATATCAATTACTGTATGAAATTGTTAGCTTAGTTTATGGTATTTTGTATGCCTTTTAGCATGGAAACACAGAATCAGCTACCACAGTAGGGCTGTATGCTAGCCACAGGGTAAGAACTGGAGGCTTACTGGATATTGAGTCTAGGGAAACACTAATCAATGGTGGGATCAATTCAAATTGACCTTGACAATGAGGTTGTCTCATTGCAGGTCTCTGTGGCTAACTGGCTATTAGTATAGTCGTTTGTGTTTGTTTGTTTTTGAGAGGAAAACATTTTTAACCTTGTGACAGAATGAACTGCCAGAATCCTAGCTGTTGTGAATAGAAGTTCCTAGAATTTCACCACGCCACAGAAAGCAATGACGTCTCTTTGAGTGTTTGTTTTCCTGTCCCCACCTCAGCATACAACGCTTAGCAACAGGTTCCAAAACAACTTTTGCTTACTCTGTCACAGAACCCAACCAAACAAATAAATGGATTTCAATACTCTTACAAGCACAGTCACCGTCCGGTTAGGCTTTTTCCCCAGACAGATACATTCCCAGACGTTCTACCTGTGCAATGTCCTGAGATAACAGGCCTACTGGGAAGACATATTGTCTCTACTTAGGGTTGCCAGGTATGCAATTTTTCCCAGGACACTTATGGCACTTAGGCACCAATGCAGGGCCTGCAACATGTCCCGGAAAAAATTGCATACCTGGCAACACTATCTACTGCCATTGAAAGAGGATCCCTACAACATACCTTTTTAGAAAGTTTATAAAGGTGATTTCACCACCACACTGCTCTTCCAGAGGGGGGCACATGATATTACCCAGTGTCCTATTCTTCAAGGCACACTAGGGGATGACTGTAACAAGCAATGGCTGCAACTTAGGCAATTGGCACAACCTCAGTGTAAGTTAGCTTTCGAGGAGAAATAAATTTGCAAAGGTATATTTGCAAATGTAGGGGGCAATCCAAGGTATATGCACCAAGTGCACGTATGCAGTATGCTGCACACACCACATGTGCACCAAGTGTAGGGTGTATGCATACAAAGTGCATGATATGCATGCAGGTCTGTCCCTACCACAAGGTGACCTGGAGGTGGAGGGCTGTTTTCACCAGGGCAGAGTGTAGAAACCCCACTCCTTCCCAGCAGAGCCCAAAATGGTCCACCTTTAGATCCCTATGGAGGGTGCCCCAGCTGGGGAGGGACCACCAGGGGCCCCATGTTTTATCTTCATCCTGGGTCCTGCAAATTCTAAGGCCAGCCCTGTATGCATGCATTGTGCATAGGGTGCACATGATGTGGGTACATCCAGCACTTGGTGTGCACGCATACCCTGGGATGGGCCCCTCGAGTACTGCATCCCGTTTCAGGTGATTTGCTTTGAGCAGAATATTGAGATGCTGGAAAGGGGTCAGAGAAGAGCAACCGAGATGATAATGGGGATGGAAGAAAAGCCCTATGAGGAGAGACTGAGATAACTGACAATGTTTAGCCGAGAAAAAAGAAGATTAAGAGGAGACATTTTTTTCAAATACGTACAAGGCAAGTGAAACAGTGTCCAGTTATTCTCTCTGGTTACTGAGGTTAAGACTAAAAGCTATGGGCTTATAATAATTGAGAAAAGATTTAGGCTTAATATTAGGAAAACAATTCTAACTACCTGAAGAGTTAGGCAGTGGAATCATTTGCCAAGAGAGGTTGTGGAGGTCCCATAATGGGGGACCTTTAAAATACCTGCGAGGGTCCTGGAGCTAGCTGGGCTGCAGGTGCTGTGAGTTACGAGAGGCAGCGCCTTAACCTGCAGCAGCTGTGCGAGGGCATGGCCAGGGCCAGCCCAGAGTGAAGAGCCAGAGAAGGGCTCAGTATTAGGAGGCTGCAATGGAGGTAGGAATGAGGGAGAGCTCTACCTCCAGACCAAGACTGCGTTCCCATCTGTAGCGGCAGAGGGAGGGGCCAGGAAAGACGCGACAGCGCAGAGTAGCCTGCTGACAGGAAAAGATCCGGTGCAAATGGGGATCTGCCGCGGCTTTTCTCGCACGTCAGGGCAGGATTTTGCACCCTGACATGCGCGAGAGAAGCCACAGCAGATCCCCGTTCCCACCGACTCTTTTCCTGTCAGCCGGTTCCTCCATGCTGCCGCGTCTTCCCTGGCCCCTCCCTCTGCCGCCACTGCCGCCGCAGATGGGAACACAGCCTAAGACAGGCTCAGAGAGGGTTACCTGAGCCAGAAGGGCTGCTGGCTTCCAGAGGGATTGTGCCTGACCTGGAGACATTGTGAGTAGTGTGGCCACACCTCCCCTTTAAAAGAGGATGCTTATGGAGAGTACATGGTGCCAGGCTGCACTGGAACCAATGCAGCCCTGCAACATGTATTTTTCATAAGCATCCTCTTTTAAAGGGGAGGTGTGGTCACCCTAATTGTGAGTACGAATCAGAGGGTTGTGCCTGATAAAGGGACTGGATGCTGTGGAAACCAGACAGTGAGATTATGGTGAAATTGAAGCGAAAAAGAGACTATTTGAGCTAATCCCACACAGAGAGAGAGTGCTTGTTGGAGCCCTGATCCTGCCAGGACTCACCCTGGGCAAGCCAGTTCCTGCCACAGGAGGTACCATCATTGGGCATTTTTACACACTCCTTAAAGTTCTGGATTTTTCAATCTACTGGGTTTACAAGTCCACAAGTAAGTTCCGGATGCATTCTTCTCACACACACTGCCCTGAGGCAGTTCCTGGATGCATTCTTCACACACACACTGCCCTGAGGCAGCCTAAAGTAGCCACAGTTGTAGTCGTGAGATGCTGCCATGGAAACCAAGTGACCACAGCTGCCTGGAGCAAAGCAGTTTACCAGGAGAAC
>QEPC01012145.1:593397-604308 GCA_003113815.1 Sphenodon punctatus
GCCCGCTCAATAACCTTCCCTAAAAAGGGAAGGTTAGAGACAGGTCGGTAGCTGGCGAGCGCATCCACGTCCAAAGATGGTTTCTTCAGCAGGGGGCGCACCACAGCCTCTTTAAGGCAGGGTGGCAACCTCCCCTGCCGAAAGGACGCGTTCACTACCCTCGCCAGCACCGTCCCCAACGTCTCCCTGGAAGCTTTTATTAACCAGGACGGGCACAATAATAATAAATGTTTTAATTCAAGTAAAAAGTAGTTAGTAACTTGCCTGGCTCCTGGTGCAGCATAGCCCAGTGCCACAGTCACAGCAACTTCAAAGTGGCCTCCTGGGTCTGCGCTGCCCAGCGGCACATGACCAGTCACCAGCAAAGCAAGCCAAGGAGAGGAGGCCAGGCTGACTCAGCAGAGCCATGCCAGCGCCTCCCTCCTCTCAGGCCTCAGCCTTGCCCAGCCACTCCCCGCCCCTCTGGTCTCAGTCGGAGGAGTGTGAGACACATTTACTTGAGATCCCAGCTACCCGGGGTGGGGGGCTGCACTGAAGGACAAGTCCTACCTAGCAGAGGCAAAGCCAGTGGTGAGCACGCAACACAGTGGCAGGAGAGGAGCCACTCAGAGCTGGCAGCCCAGGCAGACTCAAGAAGCGGCAAGGGAGGCATGGTGTGGTGTGCCTGCTGCTGCTGCACTGCAGGCCAGGCACTTTTTCCCGCCACTACTGCCGCTAGTGCTGACTATTTTGAGTGCATCTGGCATCTGTGTGGCGTGCACCCTGCCCCCAGGCCAGTCCGTCTCCTGAGAGAGTGTCAGTGAGAGTCCTGCAGCGGCAGCCCCGCTCCCAGCTCTCCCGGTCTGGGGCACATTCTAGCGGCACACTAGGAAGGCTGCCATGGCACAGCAGTGTGCTACAGCACACTGGTTGGAAAGTTCTTCTCTAGACTATTCATGGTTTGCTTAGCTCAGAGGATAAACAGGAGTAATTTGCTTCACCTCTTGAAAATCAATAGTTAGATTTTGTTCCTTGACTTGAGAAATTATACACTTTCCCACCATTTGAGCTGATGGTTACTAACCAAGGGTGGCAGAGTTGTGTAATCAGGTCTTCCAGAGCTTTGCCGGTATGTGTAAATATGAACAGCACATATCCCATGTTGTTCTAGGGTCTAAAGTAAATCCCACCCATATAAATAATCCTTGTGGAAAATGGACGTTATCTAGGGAATAAGAATGGGTGCTTTTACATAGACTAGCTGCACGCATGCCCCTGCTCCGCCTCATGCCTGGATGGGCCATCTGTTTAAAGGTGGCCCATCCAGGTGTGAGGTAGAGCAGAGGTGGAACAGGCGCTGCCTGCTCCAGGCCAGCTCCACTTGCGGTGCTCCAGAACATCCTGGAGCACCAGCCAGGGGTAGAGCAGCGGTCCATCTACTACAACTCCGCTTCAAGCCGGGGATTGCCCCAGCAATGCCACTGAGCTGCGGGTGGCAGGCTAGAGCAGCGGCTGATGCACCAGTATCTCTATGGTGTGGGGGAGGAGGTGCCGCACGGGCAGACACTGCCGGGTCCATTTAAACCTGGCGCTGCCGGGGCCATGCACCAGGGCTGTGGGGATGGCCAATTGTCTTGAGGAGTGTTCAACTTGTAAAGCGGCAACTGTGTTCGTAGTGGGGGAGTGAGGCCTGTTTATGCCCCTTGGAGTTTACACTGAAGCAGAGATTTGGTGGAGGTGGAATCTCACTGCTGTGTGGATTATCTCACCCTTTTTTTTTTTTTTTTAAATGGAGCTGCATTCTAGAATGCTCCCCTCCTCTGTAAGTCTTCCTTCCTCTATAAGTCTCGCAGAGGAAATAAGAGGAGCAGAAGCTGCTCACCCTGTTGTCAAGAAGCATTCTGCTTTAACTCAATCTAAATCAACGCAATTTTATATCCCGTATTTTGGACAGGGGGAAGGGAGTGGTAGTTCCCAGGTGGGCACTCAGAGTCAGCATGAGGTTGTCGGACATGCTCTCGATTTGAATGCTAAGTTAAGCTATATAGAACAATTGCTTAAAACCCTGGTAGGGGATAATACATTATTGTATAATCTACAGCAAGAAGCAGAAATGGATGTTAAATTTAAGGACTGAGGCCGCTTTTAGACGATCGTGGCGGCGCCCGCGCTTGTTTTTCAAAACTACTGGGAGGCGGGTTTACACGTGACACCGCCACCAATTATATGCATGTGTGGGCGACGCGCATCCATTTCCGGCCGCGTATGTCCACCCTCGATCGGCGACCCTGTCAGCTCGCGGCCAGAAATGGATGTGCGGCGCTCATACATGCGCTAATTGGCGGCAGTGTCACATGTAAACCCGCCTCCCGGTAGTTTTGAAAAACAAGTGCGTGCGCTGCCACGATCGTCTAAAAGTGGCCTGAGATAAGAAGATGGAGAGCTCATTCTGCAAATGCAGATAGTGGTAGGAGGGTGTTTGTTGGAGTTTACTAATGCTTTGGCCAACACTATGACTCCTAAAACCAATATGTGCATGCAACTATGCAAACTTCGGTATGATGGGATAGTAAGTTCTCCCAGACAGGTAATGACTCCCCTAATTTATTTAATAAATATCAACCTTTTCCCTGTGGAGGGAGCTAGAATGAAGATAAATAATACACCCCAAACATTGACCAACCAGTTATCTCCTTTCCCCATTGCGTAAAATATCTTGGAGGTTGATTTATCCCAGCTCAGTGGTATATCTAAAACTGCCAGGGAAATTAAGGATAAAGGATTTAAAAGAATTTCTAAGCTCGATTCCTCGCCCAAGGTGTGGTCCCAGGAAACTCAGGTTAGATGGGCCCCAATTTTGATGTTTAATTTTAACCAAAAGAGGAGGTATAAGTTTTTAATAAGAGGTTCCGTTTTGGATATCTCCTCTTTTTATAACTTTATTAAATAAACTATGGGACTTGCTTTGCAACCAATTGAGATTTCTTCAGTTTGAGCCCTTTGTGATAGAGGACATTTTGTGCGCTGGGAAGTCGCTTTTAATAATAGTGATATAGTGAATGATATATGGAGAGCACGTAAAACATTACGAGCAAAAAGTGTCCCCAAATACATTGGAGATTGGTATATATTTTCCCAAACTCATCCCAGAAGCCCTCTTGCTGCTCATACCACTTTGGGATTGCACAGGATCCCCCCTTCCTCCATTCCAAATCTTAGGGGCAGGGGGGTTGTTTGCTTTTTCACTCTGTTACTATTTAGCATTTATTAGGACCAGCAATGTACCTGCTGCTGAGCAGTCATGATCAGAGCCAAGGGGCTTACAATCTAGGGTAGGCAAGGGAGAGGAGTTAAAGGAAGAGGCATATAGGGAGAGACAGGGGCACATTCATTAAGCTGAGAAATTGCACATGCACAGCTTAGTTATAAAGGGGAAAGGAGTATCCTTATGAGGAACCGTGTGCCCGAGAGACTGCCCCCCCCCCCCGTCCCCTTGTGACTTGTACTTGTAAATTGTGGTGAGAGTATTGTGAGTGTGGACAGAGTGAGTGTGGTGGGTGCGCGGGTGAGTGATTGTAGCATTGAGCATTCTTGAGGTAAGTTTGTATTCCTTTTGGGTCTCTGGGGAGCACTGTAGCCTGGATCCCTCCTTGGAATATAAGTCCTGTCCTACCTTCCCCCTCCCCTGGGACATCCGCAGCCCCGCAGCCCACCAACCACACTTCCTCCTTCCCTTCCCTTTTCCCTTGGTGTGTGTGAGCATTTACGCAGCAATTAGGGTGTGCGATTACCCAGATGCCCTATGATGATACAGGCTAGGGACTAATCATCCTGATAGCCCTATTCCAACCTGAGGGCGTGTTTTCCAAGCATAGCCTTGCTGCTTCTCCCCACGTATTGGAGTGTGTGCTCCCCTACTCCCCTCTGTCCCCCTATAGAGAGCCCTTTCCTCTCTCCCAATCCCCACAGAATCACCAGCAACATTTTCCCTTCCTTCACTGAGTATAACCCTGTTCATTGGCATTTCCATGAAACAGCTTTTGGCAGAGGTCCAGGAACTAACTCGCATAGTTAAGTCTCTTGCTATGGAGGTGAAGGACCTTAAGGACCAACAGGCTGGCAGGGGAGCGGTGGCTCCGCCACCCCCCCAGGCGGAGAGGCCGCCCCCTGCAGAGGGCCCTGTCTCCATGCCTCGAGAACCCAAGGGGCCAAAAATTAATAAATATGCCGGGGATCGACAGCAGTTTAGGGGATTCCTGGCCTTATGCGAGTTGGCCTTTACCATGCAACCCCAAACGTATAACACTGATGCACATAAGGTCGCCTTTATTATTGGATTATTGGAAGGACATGCCCTGGCTTGGGCAACACCGCTGCTTACCAGCAAAAGTGATTTGTTGCAAGACTATGCCAGGTTTGTGCAAAAATTTACCTTCTTATTTAACTACCCTCATAGGGTGAAGGATGCTGAAAATGCCATTGTGGGGCTCAAGCAAGGGCGAGGACCCTTCCTTGAGTACGTAAGTAAGTTCCAGCAGCTTGCCGTAGATCTCAACTGGCCAGACCACGTCCTCCGGGTAATGTATTGGTGAGGGCTGAGCAAGGAGATTAAGGACCAGCTTGCCATTACTACCCTGCCCGAAACCTGGGGGGACTTGGTCACCCTCACCATCCAGATAGACGAGCGTTTGGGGGAATGATGGTGAGAGAGATGGCAAGAGCCCTTCAGAGCGGGAGAACCTCGCATTCCGATCCCTCCCCCTGCTAGGGGAGAGGTGAGCCGAGAAACAGAGGGGGAACCCATGCAAATTGGGGCATCCCGAGGGCCATTAACCGCTGCCAAGCGGGAGCATCGGCGTGACTCCTGGCTCTGTTTTTACTGCGGAGAGCCCTCTCATTTCGCACAAGAATGTCCGTTGCTACCCCCAACCCAAAGGGAATCGGGAAAAGCATGGCCCCGGGAACTGTAGGGGGATTCCTGGGGGCAGAACAGACTACCCTATCCACAGTGCCCCGGATGCTAGGTACGAACCCAGGGGAGGTGCAACACCTTCGTATCCCTGTTACCTTGAGGGGTGACACCCCCCAGAGTCTGGTTACCTGAGTGCTTGTCGACTCTGGGGCGTCCGGGAACTTTATGGACCAGGGCTTTTTGCGATGCTATGGCATCCCGCACACTCCTCGACTTACCTCGGAACAGGTGCACACCATTGATGGGTCACCCCTTAGTTCAGAGCCCCTGGTTTTGTAAACTACGCCCCTCCGGGTCACCATCGGGGCTCATACCAAGTGGATGTGCTTTGATTTGGTGGCATCACCTATGTTTGAGATGGTATTGGGGATGCCCTGGCTTTGCAAACATAACCCTAGTATCCACTGGGCCCAGGGGACCATAGCCTTAAAGGCGGATTATTGCTCAACTGTTTGTAACCAAACCCGCCAAGACAAGCCCTGTTGGCCACTGGGCCCGGGGAGCCCTCTAAAAAATTGCCATCTCCATATGCAGAATTTCAAGACGTCTTCAGTAAACAGGAGACCAAGAGTTTGCCACCACACTGCGCCTACGACTGTCCCATTGAGTTGATGCCAGGCTCGGAGCCACCTTACGGCCAGATCTATGCCCTGGCCGCCCCCGAGTTGAACACCCTGAAGGAGTATGTGGAAGACAATTTGCGACATGGGTTCATACGACACTCCACCTCCCCAGCAGAGGCCCCACTATTCTTCATCCCCAAGAAAGATGGAGGGCTGCGCCCCTGCATTGATTCTCGGGGACTCAACACTATAACGATAAAAAAACGATACCCCCTTCCTTTGATTCCAGAGCTTCTGGATTGATTGCATGGTGCAAAGATCTTCACAAAATTTGACCTCCGGGGCGCTTATAATCTCTTGTGCATTCGCCCTGGGGACGAATGGAAAACCGCATTCCGAACCCGCTACGGGCACTTTGAGTACCTCGTGATGCCGTTTGGCCTGGCCAGTGCTCCGGCCACCTTTCAGCACCTAATAAATGACATACTTCGTGACATGCTGGATACTTATGTAGTTGCTTATTTGGACGACATCCTCATTTTTACAAATACACTAGCAGAACACATCCCTCAAGTACAAAAGGTGTTGCAACGCTTACGACAGAAACAGTTGTTCTGCAAATACGAGAAATGTGCGTTTCACGTTACCACAATTGAATTCCCAGGTTTTATTATTTCCCCTCAAGGGATAAAAATGGACCCCAAGAAAATAAGCGCTATTGTGCAATGGACCCCATCCCCCTCTGTTAAGGCTCTGCAATGGTTTCTTGGTACCGCGAACTACTATCGCCAGTATATTGCTAATTATGCGAAATTAACAGAACCTTTGACGGTCTTGCTGCGAAAGGAAAGGTCATATGAATGGGGACCAGTGCAACAACAGGCCTTTGAGACAGTTAAAGCTACCTTTACCCAGGCGCCCATCTCCGACACCCTCACTTCGATCAACCCTTCACAGTGGAGACGGATGCCTCCAGTGTCGCCATTGGAGTTGCACACTTGCAACAAGAACCAGGAATGGATCACCTGTTGCCCTGTGCTTACTATTCTCGGCAGCTAACCAGTGCAGAGAAAAATTATATGGTGTTAGACCGCGAGCTTTTGGCAATCAAAGCAGCCTTTGAATCTTGGAGGCATTACCTCGAAGGAGCCAGGTATCCTGTCACCGTAGTCACAGATCATCATAATCTAACGTATCTCCAAACTACCCGCATTACCAATGCTCAACATGGGCGCTGGGCCCTTTTCTTTACTCGATTTCATTTCCAGATACGATATCATCCTGGCTCTCAAAACATTTTGGCAGATGCGCTCTCCGGGTGTACCGAGCCGGGGGACCCCCCTGATAATAGGGGAGAACCGATCTTGGAACCCTGGACCTTTGCTGTCAACCTTCTTACTTCCTCCCAGTTTCAAAAGTACTCCAGCCCTCTTGAATGTGGCCTAGCCCCCAAAACCCAGAGGGGATGAGACGGGCTCCTGTATTATCAACAGCAGCTCGTGGTTCCCTCAAATACCCACAAGCCCCTGCTCTGGAGGCATCACGATGCCCCATTGGCCAGACACCCTGGGATACGACGTACACTTGCCCTGTTACAAAGGCACTTCTGGTGGCCTACTCTGCATCAGGATGTCATCCAGTATGTCAAACAATGTGCAGTCTGTGCTCGAACCAAGGTCCCGCGACAACGACCACAGGGGCTGTTGCAACTTTCCCCCTTACCACAAGGGCCCTGGCAGCATATCGGCCTGGATTTTATTGTTGAACTACCCTCATCCTCTACATATACAACAATCTTAGTAATTGTGGATCACTTTACCAAAATGGGGCACTTCGTGGCAACTACAGGACTACCTACAGCCAGTTATACCGCACATTTGCTCCTCCATCACGTGATCAAATTACATGGAATACCTCTCGAGATCATATCAGACAGTGGGTCACAATTTACATCATGGTTATGGAAAGAACTTTTAAAGAGCCTTCAAATAAAGGGCAGCTGGACCTCACGGTACCACCCACAAACCAATGGGCAAGTGGAGCAAGTGAATCAGACTCTTGAGCAATATTTACGTTGTTACACAGGGTACCACCAAGATGACTGGTATGAGTTACTACCGATAGCCGAATTCACATACAACAATACCCTCAATGCTTCCCTGGGCAACTCCCCCTTTTTTGTTACATATGGGTACCATCCTCCACTCTGCCTCCCCGAAATAACAGCTTGCTCCATCCCCGCCGCAGGAGCCCTTGTCTCACGCATCCGTAAGGCACAAACCACTGCCCAAACCATACTCCAACGAGCCCATCAGCAATATAAAAAATATGCTGACCGACAACCTCAAGCTGCCCCAAAGTACTCCCTAGGGGATTGGGTCTGGATCGATCGTCGGAAGTACCCCTCCGCACGGCCTTTGGCAAAACTGGACTATCGGTACATAGGACATTTCCCCATATGTCAAAAAATTAATGAAGTTGCCTATTGGGTAAAGTTACCTTTGCATTACCACATACATCCCACCTTCCACGTATCTCAATTGAAGGCAGCACAAGCCCCTCGGCAGCCCGAAAACAAACAAGTGGGGCCCCTTCCTGCGACACAAGAATATGAGGTGCGGCAGATCCTCTACTCTTGCCGACGTCACAGACGCTTATGGTATCTTCTTGACTGGAAGGGATTTGGACTAGCGGAACAGTCTTGGGAAAAAGCTATGTATGTTCATGCACCCCGTCTGGTACGTCTTTTTCATGCACGCTATCCCCTCAAACCTCGCCCAGCTCTCCTGCATCAGCCTTGGAGGGAGGGTGCTGTGAGGAACCATGTGCCCAAGACCCTGCCCCCAGACACCCCTCACTCCCCGCCACAACCTCGTGGCCCAGCAGGACCACCCGCCTCACCGGAACGCCCCGCTGCTGCCCCGCCATCAGGTCCAAGCAGGGAACTCCCTGCTGAAAACACAGGACACCCGCATGACAGCTCCCTGCCTGTCGGGCCCCGGTGCGTCACGCCTCCTCCTCCTACTGCCGGCACCCCAGGGGGTGGAACCAAGAGCGGAGCATCAACAGAAGAGACCACGCCCCCCTGTTGTGCCACTCAGCACAGCTCTGGCAACACCCTGGACTTAGGGATAAAAGCCCGCTGCAGGGCTGACTGCACTGCTGGTGATCGGAGTCTTGTGTCCGTGAGACTACCCTCCCTCCCCCCGTGCCCTTGTGACTTGTGCCTTGTAAATTGTGGTGAGAGTACTGTGAGTGTGGATGGAGTGAGTGTGGTGGATGCGCGGGTGAGTGATTGTAGCATTGAGCATTCTTGAGGTAAGTTTGTATTCCTTTTGGGTCTCTTGGGAGCACTGTAGCCTAGATCCCTCCTTGGAATATAAGTCCTGTCCTACCTTCCCCCACCCCCCTGGACATCTGCACCCCCGCAGCCCACCAACCACACTTCCTCCTTCCCTTCCCCTTTCCCCCGGTGTGTATGAGCATTTACACAGCAATTAGGGCGTGCGATTACCCAGATGCCCTATGATGATACAGGCTAGGGACTAATCATCCTGATAGCCCTATTCCAACTTGAGGGTGTGTTTTCCAAGCATAGCCTTGCTGCTTCTCCCCATGTATTGGAGTGTGTGCTCCCCTACTCCCCTCTGTCCCCCTATAGAGAGCCCCTTCCTCTCCCCCAATCCCTACAATCCTGTAGGATGACACAGGAGAAACATAACTAAACCATGTGTAGAAAGCCTGACAGAAGAAGTAGATTTTTAGGAGGGACTTGAAGGGGGAGGGAGGAGCAGAGCATATGTGCTTGGAAAGGGAGGTCTTTCCAGGGATAGGGAGAAGCTCTGGAGAAGGGGGAAAGACAGCTTAGGGAGCAGAAGACTCAGGGCTGAGGGATGGTGGTAGAAGAGGGCGAGTAAATTTCCCAGGTGAGAAATGAGGCTAGTATACAACACCTTTCCAAGTATGATTGAGAGCAATACCAATGTTCTTAGCAGACTTCATGGAGTCTCTGAATCTCTTCCTTAGGGAGGGATTTTGCCCTGTCTCTCTCTCACACACACATACACACACACACACACACACACCATTCAGAGCTGTATCCCAGCCCATTTGCTGAGAGGTGTAGGACCATTCCTATTGAGGTGGAGAGCAATGTCACAATTTCAACAACAGTGGCTGACGTGAAGTTTCACTGAGAGACTGTTTTCTAAAATTTGTTCCATCTAAAAACAAATAATGAAGTAAATTTGCTTAGGAAAAAGACATTTTATTCAAGAATCAAATGAAAGTCCCCACAGGCATTGGCAGAGTTGATTGTCATTTTATCCATTGTGTTTACAACTGCAACGGTCTGAAACTAATATAATGCATCATTTTCCCAATTATGTTGGAACACTATCCTGGCAAGTTTCTGCCTGAGCTCAGGTTCCAATGGGAAGCCTTAGCTCTTCTTTTGGCTTGAAATAAGTCTTTCTGTATTGTTTTTTATTGTACTGTGTCCAATACCTGATTTATCATTTCAAAACAGGACTGTAGAGACTGCCCCCACATTGTCAGAAGGGATCCCACCACCAGATTTAATCCCGTATAACAGCTTTGTGCTAACACCAGCACGTGGGGTTGTGTGGGGCTGGCTACTTAAGGGATGGGAGACTGCACTGCTGTCCAACCGTTCGGTGAAGCGTTGCCACCTCTTACCCTTTTAACCCTAATAATCCCATGTTGGGTAGAGGTGTGCACCAGGGAACCAGGTTGTTATTCATTTTTGTTGTTTATTTTCATTATTTAAATCTTTCGTTTTTGTTTTCATAAATATTGAAATTTCGTTTTCGTTTTTGCTTTTGTTTTTTATTTCCATTGGTTTCAATGGTAAAAAAATTTTTTGGCTGTAACCTTTTTGTTTTTCCTTATATTTTGATAAACCTTGGAGGGATTGTACTGCCCATGGAAGGCATTATGTGTACCAAAATACAGAAAGATTGGATAAAGGAATCCAATTTTATAAGCAGTTGAATTATGTTATTTTGCAATAATCTGCATGTACATTCCTGGCTGTAACATCTTTGTCTCCCATAGAATGTGAATGTAACTTGATAAGTTTATACCTCTCCCTAAGTTTACTATCTATGCAAACTTTCAGAAGGATTGGATAAAGGATCCTGGTGGTATAAGCAATCAACTTATAAATGTATGTCTGACTGTAACATCTTTGTAGTCCACTCAGTGTACATGAAATTTGGCATGGATATATCCCATACCTTCAGAATCATCTCCAATAAATATTAGAAAGATGTGATAAAGGGTCACAATTTTATAAGCCTGCACAGCATACGCAAAGAACAAGCCTATGTCAGCGATTCTCTTACGTGTCATTGGGTGTTTTTAGACACACATTTC
>QEPC01012145.1:644994-667812 GCA_003113815.1 Sphenodon punctatus
CCCAGCCATCCTGCTGCCACCAGGGGCTGGCACAAGACATACCCCTCCCCCCGGCTTCCCACTCTCACAGGGAGTCGGGTACACGCCCCCGCTACCACCAAGTGACCTCACTGCGCCTCCCCCTGTTGCCACCAGGGTTTTGCACTGGGACACCCCTTCTCCCTCAGCCACTCTATCCCCTAAGCACCCCTCCTACACTCCCCCCCTCTCCCCAACCCTGAACAAACAATACCCCTGCCTGTGACAAAGCCCCCCTGGGTCCCCTGCTGCCCCAAAATGCCCCTAAGTGCTGCGCCCTTTCGGCCCACAGCCTGTGGCATGAATAATAAAATGTAACACCCATTTTATCAGTGTTAGAATGTCTGCGTGAAAAGGGCCATAATGACCTAATTAATCCTCCAAACCAGTGATACTCATACCAGCACTTGTGAGCTCAACTGGATCTTCAGCTTACAACCTGCAGGTCTTCTCCCAGCCAATAAGACTCACCCTCCCCTAGCTCCAGCTGCAGTGTCAGCTCACTGTTCATCAGGAAGCAAACTGCAACACCAAATTCCATACAGCTGTTCAGCACTAACAGCTGATTGGTGTTTTCAGCTTCAGTCTGCATGGAGTAGAACTGTGCAGGAGGCCATTTTGTGGTTCCTTGGCTGTTCCTATGGCTGCTGAGCCAGTCAGGACTGAGTATCACTTCTCCATTTGAACATCGTGATCTGTTTTTTTCCAGAAGACCAACGAACTGTGATTATTTTCTTGACTAGCTTGGTCTTCTCATTACCTTCTCACATGATTCTGTTGCTGCTGTTGGCACAGAGTTTCTGCCTGTCCTGATTTTGTCCAAATAGTCCAGAGAATCACTGATATGGCCAGAGTCAGGAACCAGCTTTTCCAGGACAGATGAATGTCCTGAATTTACCACAGCAGCCACCTCACCATCCAGAAAGTGCTAGCTCCTGACCACCCCCACCACCTGTCTCTACCAGCAGAGCAGGCTTCTACGTCAGGCAGCTGGAGGGCAACTTCTCAGTCCCCCTTCCAGAATGGGAATCACGACTTGAGACAGCTGCCACTTAACAGGTCTCCTTCGTTGTCAGCGCATCAGAATGAGGCAAGGACAACAGAGATGGATTTAAAATGGCCGCACTCTTTATTCAAATTGGAATTATGAATCAAGCTGGTGGGGGTAATTGCCCTAACAGCAATTCAGGTCCAGTGCCACTAACCCAAATAATTTACTTAACCACAACAACTAGTGGGAATGGCCTGATGTGCTCTCCAATGCCATCCCAAATTAGTTACTTCAAATGTCTCCCATCAGGCATAGGCTGACCGCCGTCGCCCAAGGGGACAGCGTCCTTTCGGACGGAAGTGAGGAATTGGGGTGCCGCCAGCTTGGGGACCATGCATGTCCCTGCCCGCCTTATGCTAGACACCCCTCCCAGAGAGGCTAACCCTGGTGTTGGCCGTGCCTTGCCTGTGCACCTGATCTTTGCCTCCCCATCTCTTATGGAGATGACTTCTCAAACTATTTATTTCTTATCCAAACTTCACTACAGCACTGGACCCCTGCAAGAGTGCGACAAGAACCATGAAAGCACTATACACAAAATACCCATCCCTCATGTCCTACATTCCTACTGATTGATTAGCCCAGTCATTAGAGACACTGCGAGGAAGGCGAAAAAACAGGAGCCCTTTTTTGCTCAATGAAGTATTCCAGCCAAAATTCCTTCCTGGCCCCTATTGGCGACTGGTATGTTACCCGCAGTGCCCTAGGGAGGGAGGGAGGGTGGGGCTCGCTCAAAGCACTCTGAGCTCCGAATGGGCCGGAGGAGACGCAGCGGGTGGGAAGGCCCCTCCCAACAAAGGAGGAGGGGTCTCCAAGCCCACACCTGCCTACTGGCCACAGCTGCTGTTGCCGGGCAACCTCAGCTGGGCCAACGTCTTTTTCCGCCACGGCCCGTCTCTCTGCCCTGCAACTTCCCCGCTGCAGCCGTTCACTGCAACGGGGAAGTGCTGCCAATCCCCTTAGCCTCACTCCCCAAGGAGCANTGGGCCAACGTCTTTTTCCGCCACGGCCCGTCTCTCTGCCCTGCAACTTCCCCGCTGCAGCCGTTCACTGCAACGGGGGAGTGCTGCCAATCCCCTTAGCCTCACTCCCCAAGGAGCATGACAACAGCCCCTGGTGGCCGCCTTTTAAGGTTGGCCATGGGGCCTTCTTGCATATGCCAGGAAAAGAGCAGACTCCAGGGCATTTTTTTCAAGGAATTCTCACTGCTGGGGAATGAAACTCAAAAGGGCACTTTTATCCCACATCCAAAAACATTGAAACCAGCTTTCTACAGATGAATCAATGCTTACTATATTCATTTAAAACCTTAGAATAATAAATAATAATATGAAACCAGTTCTGATTGGCTGCACACCTGTAGGAAGCGTGAAGGCAATCTGCAAGGCCACGGGGTTAAAAATGAGAAAAATCTAAAACCATAAAGCAGAGCAGGGAATCTTTTCCCTCCTGGGTTCCACTTTGTGGCCCCTCTGAGCTTGTATTAGTTTTCAAAGAAGTTGGAGGCAGCAGTTGGAGGCAGAAGATCATCCAGTCCAGATATGGATCTGTGCCATGGATCTGTCCCATATCCTATCTGGTCTCTTACCCTGAGCTCTCTTTTTCAGTGGTTGGAGGTGAAACTGGCTCCAAGGGTCTGATTCAGGCAAAAAGGAGCAAAATAAAAACTAGGTGTGGGCCACATGCATCTGGTGGTTCTCGGACTCTGAGAGAAGTTAGACAGAATGACAGCTCCCGGAGGCAGCCATATTTCTTGCACAGATTTATTTTCTCCAATATTGTGCTGGGGAGAAAAGGAACAGTCCAAAATTTAACAAAGGGCTACAGTGAGTTCCCCACCTCAAGTCAAGCACATTGATATGTCTGCTTTATCCAATGTGTGTGTGCTGAGAACAGCGATTCCCAAAAGGTGCACGGTGGAAGTGTGCCATGGGAAATGATACTTTTCTTTCTCTTCATAATGGGTTGGATGAGCTGCTTTAAGGACAGTGGTCTGGGCCTTTGCCCCATCAATCCAGGGAATATAAAAGTCTGGTAATGCAGGGGCTTGGGCAGTCAGTCCCTGACTCTGAGAGAGAGCAGACCTAAGGGAGAATTGGCTGGCCCTTAGAGCTCTCTAAGGGGCTGGACCAGCCTGAAGGCTGAGAGCCTGAAAGCCGGGCTAATTTATTTATTTATTTATTTATTTAAAGACTTCTACCCCGCTCTCTCCAGTCTTACAGCAGCTCAGGGCAACTTACAAAACATTTAAAAACAATTAAAAAGACAGGAAGGGGTTACTAAAACAATAAAAACAGTAAAAAGGAGTAACACCACTGACAAAAACAACCCACCCCCACCCTCATTCCCCTCCTCCCCCAAGGACCCGGACAAACAGCCAGGTCTTACAGGCTCGACAAAAGGCCAACAGGCTGGGAGCAAGGTGAGCCTCCTCTGGGAGGGAGTTCCGCAGCTGTGGTGCGGCCTTGCAATGACGGAGTCCTGCAAGGTATGGGCTAGGTCTTGAGTTTATTTTCAGTAAATAATGAAATTGGAAACCAGACAAGCTTGCTGGAGCTTGGGGGCCTGCTTCAGCAGTTACTCTCCACAGAGCAAGCCCACCTTGTCACACTCTTTTTTGTGTGTATTTTAAACATTTCTAGGCTTGTACATTTTAACACACCTTATGGTCCTTTCAACACAAGACACTCTCCACCCCCTGCCCACCCACTATACATGTTGCAGGGTTGCCCTATGGGTGCCCTGTAACACGTATAGTGGGTGTGCGGTGGGTGGAGAGTGTCTTGTGTGAAAAGGGCCTATGTTTTCAAGTCAGAATTTGTAAGGTTATTCACTCTACACAACATTTGTAATCTGCCACGATACGTCACTGCACAGAACAATTACATCAAAGGCATGTGTCATGACTTATACATGCCTGTGCAGGCGCTTTGGTGGGGTAGGGGGAGAGGGAAGTGGTGGGGATGTCTGTCTATCAGAGGAAGTTGGGTCTTTGGTTTTTTTTAAATAAGCAAGTCAATGGAAGCGGGGTCTGTGGCCGCTGCGCGACTCTGCCATGGAGAACCCATGGAGGTGAAGTGCGTGGGGAGCAATTCAAATGGGCGGCTCCCAGTATGGCCGCTGTGGCCATGGAGGCAGCCACCGTCACATTTAGCTGGTCCCGCACAGAGCACTCTGAATTCCCCAGCAGGGGTCTGTGCATGGCCATGTGTGGGTGCTCTGTGGCTCAGGGGAGCAAGCATCTAGCCTCCCCACCTTCAGACGGGTGGTCTGATCCATGGCTTCTGGGTGGCCATGTGGGGTAGCATCTCGGCTGAAAACACCCTTTGTGGTAATAGTGTACAATGTCAAGTGCAGTCCTTTTGAGAACTTGCTTGGGTACACGCATGTAGCATACATATTCGTTTATATACTTTGGGGGGTATAAGAGTGAAGTTTGCAGCCAATTTTAATCCAGAAAAAAGTGTGCCCCAGGTATCAAAAGTCTGGGAAACACTGACTTAGAAAAAAGAAAATTTACTGGTGGAGAATTTAGAAAATGACTGGTTGGGATTTTCCTCACCACTTTTTAGGTTTAAAAATGCCCTTCCGAGCTCTGTATTGGAATACTAGTATTTGTACAGGATGACAAGCAAAGTAAACAGTAAATAAAGTTAAACAGTAAATGAAGTTGTGAAACTCTGCATGACAGTGATGCTAAATCTGTTACTGACAGCTGTTGACCGTTACTGACAGGTGAATAAATCTCCCCAGCCCTCCTGAACAGGCTGTACAAAAAGGTGGCATTTCTAGCACAAAAGAATATGGATAAAGTTTTTACTTAAAGACATGTCTTGCCCTTGTGGACATCATTTTTCCTACTTATCTTTGGCTGAAAGGATCTAACTCTCTTTTACATCGCTAAAAAGAACAGTCCATTCAAGTCCCACTCAACCCCGTGTCCATGGATTGCAAATATGCTGTGCGTGCTAAAGCACACAATGTGTTGTTTGTTTACAGATGTGTCCTCATGCCCATGTTGTTGGTTACTCACTCACTTCTTATCATGTAAGCTTAGCCACCATTTCCCTTCTGCAACTGCACAGACTGTAGAGCTGAAATGGGAACTAAATTTAGTACCTGCAGGTAATACCCGCATTGCCAGCTATCACTCAATGGTAAAGCATGCAACAGCGCTGGGAGGTAGGGAATCCTGTTCCCCCCATTTTACAGATGGAAAACTGAGGCGGAAAGACTCAGGAATGTACCCTGCTAGCACAGGCCTCATTGAAAAGAATGGGACATGTGCTAGTGGAGTAGCACCCAACTGAGAAGCCAGAAACCCAAAAAGTTGGTAACTTCCAATATGGATTTTTTAATTTTTCCCATTACCAATTGGTATATCTGGCCAGAAATCTGAAAAAAAATCAGGTAAAAAAACCCCCAAAGATCCATACCAGAAGTTGACCTTCCAGAATAGAAAATCCAAAAATCTGTATCAGAAGTCAACATTCCGGGACATCGGGTACCTGAATTGGATCGCAATCAGGTGCCAATTGGCACCCGATGTTGTTGGGTCCATTCAGATACCGGAATTTCATCAGGTATATCCATTTTTGTGACTACTCTAGTGCAGAGCATATTTACCTAAGCTGTCCCAGTGCATCACATGACTGGACTGTCTCACAAGGAAAGTAAATAACAGTCATCAGTGGCTTCCAGCTTAGCTGTTATCAGTTGCTGATTTCCTGTGAGAAGGGACCTGAAGGGTAACTAGATGATGAATTCAATTTAGACAGGAGCAGGGAATTACCTTTGCTTTACTATATCAGCAAAGAGATAATGACACTCTGGCCGGTTAATGCATATAGAAGTGACAAGTGAAGTGTGTTGGAGAATGGATTTCAAAGGACACAAGGATAGTTGGTGCACTAGCAAAGGAAGGGTGGGTGGGTAGGTAGGTAGGGGTTATGGTGTCATGGCTACAAGGCATATTGCACCAAACACAAGGGGCTCATTCAGACGTGTGTTTAAATCGCACAGCTGCGGCGGCAGCATCGTGCGATTTAAAGAACCCCGCACTTCAGGGTTGGTGTGAATGCGGTGAGCGCGCACATTTCCACTTAGCCCGAATTTTTGGAGCGCGGTTTGAAAAGTTGCTCCGAGCAGCTGTGCGATTTAAACACACATCTGAATGGGCTCAAGGTCTAGGAAAGCGAAAGGATTCCATTTGTAGGCACCATGTATGCAGACACCACTGGGTGTTTTACACACACATTTCTCCTGGATGTTTGCTGTTACATTCTGAACTTTCTGTGTGTCTAAATCACTCACCCAGATCTTAAACATCTGGCTCTTTGAACTTCTGCGTAGAACTTCTCCCAGATTTTTTGTGTGTAGAAAGTTCTTCTGGTAAACTGCTTTGCTCCAGGCAGCTGTGGTCATTTGGTTTCCATGACAGCCTGTCATGTCTACAGCTGCGGCTACTTTAGGCTGCCTCAGGGCAGTGTTTGTGTGAAGAATGCATTCAGGAACTGCCTCAGGACACTGACTGTGTGTGTGAAAAATGCATCCGGAACTTACTTGTGGACTTGTAAACCCAGAAGATTGAAAAATCCAGCACTTTAAGGTGTGTGTAAAAATGCCCATTGTGATTAGGCACAATAGAAGGGGAAGACGGATGGTTCACTGAGCATGACATTTGCCCCAGTCCCATTTGGGCTCAATTGACTGTTCTGATACCCTCCTCCTGTGTGGACTTGGGCAAGTCACTTGGAGTATGATCTTCAAAATATTCCACTAGCACATGCCCCATTCGTTTAAATGAGGCCTGTGTTAGCAGAGCACATCCCCAATATTCCTGAGTTTTTCTGCCTCAGTTTTCCATCTATAAAATGGGGGGGGGGGTGTGTGTGACAGGATTTCCTACCTCCCAGAGCTGTTGCATGCTTAAATATGACAAATATTCTGAGGCACTTTGATACTAGGATAATGGTGTTTACAGTGATAAATTACACATATATGGGGTGTGTTTATTTGTTTCAGTGATAAAATTCATCACCACTGCCACAATATTCAAAGCTGGGGGTTTTGCCAGTTGGGCACTAAATAAATTCTAGCCTCTCTGCTTCACAAAAGAGAGAGATGTTCTAAATTAAGTTCAGAAGTTATTATAACTTATTTCTTCAGGCATAGGAGCATATTCTGATTAAAGTTAAGGGGGGAAATCCACAGTCAAAGATTCCAGGTGTCATCAAACATCTTCTTTTCCCCACACAGGAAATCAACACAAAGGCAAAATAATTTGAACAGCTTTCCTTAAACTAGATTAGCAATACAGAAAATCAGTTGCTTGAATATTGTCAGAGGTAGCAAGCAAATTATACATATAGGAAAAATAAATGGGAAATACATTGCTGTAATGAATTAGGTGATTAATCTTGGTTCCTATTATTTTGCATCCCTTGTCTCTCCCTCTGTTCCCCCTTCCCTGTCTCCCCTCCCCCTGTCTTTAGATTGTAAGCTTTCGGGCGGGGACCGTGTCTATCTTATTCTCTGTAAAGTGCCAGGTACATCGCTGGTGCTATATAAAAGCTTATAATAATAATATTAATTAATAATACTTAAAAGAATAAATAAGAAATGAGATTTATCTAAAAATCCTTAAATCTTACATATGGGAGTTCTAAACTAAAACCATCTCAAAAGAATGACCTGTTCCTCTGAGACAGCCAGCTCATCTTCCTGAGAAAAAGATTGGGATGGAAGTGGAGTGGGATCTCTTGATGGTAAAGGGTGCCTTCCGAATGCAGAAGTGGCACTCAGAACAGGGACCTGGGGGCTTGGCTTACGCAACCAAAGCACTTAAACCACGGAAACCCAAGTATAGGTTGACACTATTAGTCATGAAGCTAACGAGCCTTATGCCACCTTCACCTAATAAGGTAAAAGAGAAAGCCCCTGCTAGCACCATTTGTGAGAGCTGGACCTGGACCCAGTCACCCCTCCCCAACCCAGGTGTCACAGGTAAGGGTCAGCCTGGAGGAAGGGGGCCGCCCCATATAGCTGGCATATAGCCAATTGGACTGGATAGGGGGCACCCCAGGATATAGCAAGGTATGTCCTGATACACGATGCCATGGGTGATGCTGTATTCAATAAAGTTGTGGCCAATGCCCTTTCTATACCAACCAAGTTGTTGTTGATCCTTCGGGACATGCTCTTGCAATCTCTAATTCAACCAGTCAATGTCTTATTTGCCTCTAGCTTAGAAAATGCCTGTTCTTTATATATATATATATATATAGTTAGCAAAACAAGCTGCCATTTCCTACACCTTAAAGCTTTATGCCAACCCAAGAAATTCCTATTAATAAGCAAATAACTATTAAACGTTACCCGATAATTAAAGGTGGCCTACAAGTCTGAATTTTTATATCCCTGGCTGCAAACAAAATTTGTGCTATTCCATCAAGTTCCATTTGGTGGCAGTACATGTTAACAACAACCGTTCTCAATGTCTCGAGATTTGTTATTATTAATTACATCTTTCTTAACCAAACTGTGCTCCTATAAAATGTATCGGATATAGGAACCAATACTTCATACAAACTCCTGAACTTTTTGCGGGAACAAAAAAATAAATGTAAAAACATGCTAACACTTTAAAATAAATGGGCTCCTCTTTGAATAAAATGTGTGGTAATCAATTTATTAAAATTAATTTAACTTGTTCTCATTATAGTTTAAATATCAATTCGGTTCAATTTTAGTTTCAATTCAAAATATCAATTCTTCTCTCTTTATGAGTGGTCATGGAGTATTTTCACTGGGATCATGGTCATCGTTAAATAATAAAAAGTATGTTTTTGTATTGTTAATTTGTTTTTATGGGGGGAAATTCCAAATACCTTGCACCCCAGGGAAAAATTCCAAATGTATGGAGAAAATGTTAGTTGTGCCTTCTCAAGAGAGTCATCACTGCCCCAATACTGCATAGGTAACCTCAATCTTAGTAAGCAAAAGTGTGCTACACACAAATGATCATTTTTATCTGGTATAGTTTAGAGAGACGCACAATATCCTGTTTTTAATGCAGCACAGGTGGTAGAAGATCAAGTTACCAAGTTCCATTAAATCATATATATTGTCATGCAGTCAATTTTTATTTTTTTCTATGTTTGTATAGTAGATTAAATTGTTAAAACAAAGTCTAGGAGAGCTAAGGAGAGGCAGTGATGGTGCTCCGAGAGTTTTTGATCCTTGTTAATCTCCATTTTGATCCAAGTAATATTTCATTTGACTGTTTATTTTCATTCAGATACTTTTTTGAACTTATTTATTGAGCTATGGTACATTTTGGAAAGTGTTTCTGGCTATGGACAAATACCATCTGCATTAGAGTAAACTTGGAATTATTTGTATATAAAAAAAATCATTAGTACAAACTAAAAACAGAAAAGTATCACAAGATGGGTCCAACGAGGGAGTCAATGACCCAACCTTCAAGGTGGAAGGGAAGGAAGGTCTGGTGCTTGATTTGAGTACAGGACATTTTACAGAAAAAAGACTTTTAACTAAAAATAAGTAATTAGATTTTTATTAAATATTACCTGTGGCCCAGTATTCTGAAAATAGTCGCTGAAGGAAAATGGGTGAGGCCACACGAGACCGGGAGGGGAGGCTACCACACCTTCCGTAGTCTTACCCCTCCATGGACAGCCTGGCCCCACAATGCAGAGCATCGTGTGGCCAGCAGCCTCCACCCTGGGGCGGGGTGAACAGCTGGCTGCTACGCAATGCGTCCTTGGAAAAATTCAGAGGACATGACACGTTGCGGAGCAGCCTTACCTCAGCAGGGGTAAGGCTGCCCAAGGTGGGGCTACTTGTGTGGAGGGGCCATGCTTGCCCCGCCATGTGAGGAGCACCACTGTGGGGCTGTGAGCAGCGGGTGCGGTCACCCATCATGCACAGACACACCATGGCCAGGGGTAGGATCTCCTTTAGGCATGGGGAGGGAGGTGGGATGGGGCCGAGTGCCCGCTTGTGTGGCAGGCACTGCAGCCCACCCTGGCAGTTGTGGGAACTCTGAGAGCTGCCCGGCTTTCTCGGGGGTGGGGGGGCTGTTCATGTGCCCTGTTCTCTGTGCTGGCCCTGCAGTGTGGTGGCAGCAATTGGCCACCATGAGACCACACAGGGGTCGGGCCACCGCAGCTCGTGTCGTCTCACCCAATGTCTCAGACACTCATTAATATACCATTTATGAAACTACAATGACATCAAATTTGCATGTAGTAATGAGAGTATTTAGATCAACATCATCACCAAAATGTTAGGAACCTAAGTTAGGCAGCACAGGGCCTTCCTTTTCTTCCACCCTGCAGTTTGACTGATTGGCTCCCTGGTTGGACCTATTTATTTTGGTAGTGCCCAGGAACCTCATTTATACGTCCGGCTCTGTTGTACTAAGCATTGGACATGCATAACAAAATTAAACAAGTCCCCACCTCAACTATAAGCCAAGAGATAACAGGTGAGCACAAAAGGTGGATGGGGGAGGGAGCACAAAGAAACAATCTGGAACTACAGTTGGATCCACTTAAGTCAAACTTGCATAACTCAGAATTCTGGGTAAGTTGAGGAAATATATTTCCTCAACTCCACATCTAACAAATGTATTCTGGATAAGTCAAATTCTGTACCATGATAAGTTGAAGTTTTCAGGTGTATAGAGCTAAAAATACGAAGACCTTTGAATGAGAGAGTTCTTGGGAGCTTGTGGTTAAAACCCTATAGTCTATACCTTCCAAGCTTGCAGTGCAATGGGCTGTGCCCACTTTTGCTGCCTGTGTTACAAGCCCTGCTGCAAGCTTTGAAGGTAAACTGCATACTACAGTATTAATCACACATTACCACAGCATCATCCAAGTTACTCAAAGATACTACTAAGATTTGTAGCTGGGAGAGTAAAGTTGTGCTTGGGTCAAACTTACACTTCCTCATTTACTTAACTTCTGAATAAGCTTAGTTTCCGATAAGTCAAACTTTTATAGAAGGTCTACAAAATTTGACTTAACAAGACTGCACTGTAATGGCAGTAGATTTGCCATAGTGGCTGCTTCACAGTGACTGCTTTACTAGGCATTACACTAAAGAAAAAATAGATACAAATAGGTTCCGCCCAGACAGGAAATCAAATCACTGAATTCAGGTCGACCTCTAAACCACTAAATCTCTGAAACCACATGAATGTCAGAGATGCCACAAACCCAGAGCTGTCACTGAGAGCTGCAAGGGACTAGCACTTCTGGGTAGCAGGACACATATTTAGATGCCTTGATATGGACCTGAATTCCTGCTCGGAGGCACCTAGGTTTGACAACTTGGCCTTGCATGTATGAATTACGATGTTTTACACCAGCCAATTTGGGGGAGACAAAACCACAAACTGTTCTCACAATATGACTGTGAAATCAATACATTCTAGAGAGAGAGCACCTGAGTTGCCAACTAGATGAATTCCTTTATAAGGCCAAAGAGACACCTTTCTGGTGTCCTGGACCCTGATTGCAGACCTCCTTTCTTATCTGTCCTGCAGAAAACTGCTGTAAAGTCCTAGACTAGAAGGGAGGTGAGCGGGAGAGCAGTTTGCAAGCTGTCAGGGTACAATGGGTGCTTTTAGACTGGTAAGGTGCCCTGGTGCTGGCCGTGCCAGCCCACTTCACCCTCAGGTGGCCCATCCATCTAAAGGCGCCCCACCATGGTGTGGGGGGATGCCATGTGGGTGGACCATGGGCTGGGGATCAGGATAGCAGGGTTGGGAGTGGGTGGATATGGGGGGGTGCACCCCTGGAACAGTTCTGGGGGTGGGGAGCCCCGCATCCATCTGAAAACACCCAATAAGCTGAATTCTCCAGCCTTAAAGAGCCACACTAGCCAAATAGTTTCCCCAGGCTAGGTCAGACCAACCCCTTGGGGGGAAATCGGATTCTCGGTTGTTCTCTCTGACTTATTAATGACACTTCTCCTTTCAGGGAGAAGAATAGATTTTCCAACACCTGAGAGAAAATGGTCAGTCTTTGGAATTAAAAAAAACCCTCCATTTGAGACAATGTAGAGCTATGATTTCCAAGTGTTTCTCTTGAAAATATCAGCTGGGTAGGAATTCAAGCCTAACCCTTATAAGGGACGAATGTTGTGATTCATTTTCTTTTTTAAAATAAAAAAAAAAATTCTAACCAGCCTCTTTGCTAGGTTTATTGCTTGTACTTGCCCATGAGAAAATCATCACAGCATCTCATCCATCAAAGAATCCGTACAGGAAAAATGGCTGGAGCAGAAGGAAAGCTTTATTGTCAGAAGGATGGCTGTGTAAACTAAGGCGGCATTCAGACGTGCGTTTAAATCGCACAGCCGCCACGGCGGCATCGTGTGGTTTAAAGCACCGCGCGCTTCCCAGTTGGTGTGAATGCGGTGAGTGAACACATTTCCGCCTAACCCGAACTGTTGGAGTGCGGTTTGAAAAGCTGCTTGGAGCAGCTTTTCAAATCGCACTCCAACAGTTCGGGTTAGGCGGAAATGTTGCATTCACACCAACCCGGAAGTGCGTGGTGCTTTAAATCGCACGATGCCGCCGCGCCGGCTGTGCGATTTAAACGCACATCAGAATGCGCCCTAAAACTGACTGGGCATGGGGGTGTGGAGACCAAGTAGTTAAAGGAAGTGCTGTGATACAGCTTGGGCATAAAGACTGCCTGGACAAGGGTTAAGGCTGCTTTTAGACAAGTGGGTTGCAGTCACACGGTCCACTCACATGACTTCTGGAAATCCCACAGGCCGGGATTAGACAAGAAATTTCACACATTAAAGTTGGTCACGTGTTCTTTTAAAATGGTGAACTAAATGCCCCCGAAGAAGTGTCATTAATTCAGTTTGCGGTTTTAAAAGAACGTGTGACTGGCTTTAACATGCAAAACGTCTTGTCTAATCCCAGCCCACGGGATTTTCAAAAGTCACGTTAGCGGATCACATGACTGTGACCTGCTCATCTAAAAGTGTCCTAAGTCTGGCTTAGAGTGAGGTTGTTGTATGGGAATGAAAATCCTCTCACTTTTTAAGACTGCTTTCTTTTCTTTTTTTAAAGTTTTTTTTTATCCCAGCCACATAATAAAGCTAAAAACTATTCTAAATTTGCATATATATGAAAATTTAATGCAAATTATATCCCACATTGTCCTGCATTTTGAGTCCCTGTCCCTCATTTCAGAGTCCATGGATTGAAAGGTATGACCAGACACAGACCAGCATAAACAAAGAAATACTTCAGGGGCATAACATGATACTACATCCAGTATAATTTAGCTTGTTGTATTGGACTTTTTGCATTTCATTGAACTTAGTTGATTTTATTACGATGGTTAGTCCCACTGGATTTATTAGAATGACCTTAGTTCACAATTTTCTTCAGTCTTGACCCAATCAACAATAGAATACATTGGCTTCCCTTAAGAGTTTTGTCAGTATTACCTTAGGTTATTGTAAGCTGCCCCGAGTTGCCAGAGACAGGAGGGGTTAGGGTTTAATTTTAGTATTAAAAAATACATTAAATAAATAGATATGGTTATCTCAGTCTTTGCTGTACTGTCTAAACTCCCCTATACCTATTGTAGGGAATACATAGCACTTCGGGGGATTATCTAGCCATAACCAACCGCCTGGGGATTTTTGAAAAAGAAGAGCAAATTATTCTTGTGAATTATCTGGGTTCCCCTTTCCCCTCCCCCCTCATTTCCATTTCCCAAAATTTACAAAATGGCAAATTCTGAGGCATCCGAAACAAACTTTTTACAAATGACTATTGTGTATTGTCTACAATATAACAACATATTATTAATCAGGCACTGAGTTAATAAGATCTTATCTCCAATATATTATGTTAGGGTTGTTTAATGACTGTAAAAGGCTTTCACTCATTAAACACAGAGTTCATTCAAACTTACGTAACTGATTGCTAGGCAAGAGGGAAAAACTGGCTTAATTCTCACTTATGCTTTACACTAGTACAGCAGTAGTATTTATTTATTTGCTTGCATTTTTTAGCCACCCCCTCATCTCCATGGCATCTCGGGGCGGCTTACAACAAATAAAATACAACAATAAAATTCAATTTAAAACATAACAATAACCACATCTTAAAAATTGTTTCTAAAACCCCAAATCCTTCCCCCAAAGAAAACTATCCCCATCCCCCACCCCCGGAGGCCTGGGCGAACAGTCAGGTTTGACAGGCTCAGCGGAAAGCCAATAGACTTGGGGCCAGGCGAGCTCCCTCCGGAAGAGAGTTCCAAAGTCGTGGCCCGGCCACCGAGAACGCCCTCTCCATTGTGGGGTAAAGGGGTATTTAACTAGATATTTCACACACACCTTAAGACCCCCACTATATTTCCATAGACATACAAAAGGACTTTGGTGTAAATGAGAAGAATAGGATCCAAGTGTCTAACAGTAACATGATTCTGGAGTTGATGATACAGAAACCTATTGCTGGGAGGAAATATTTATGTATCCAGGAAATCATATGTTGTCTTACCTGTGGTAAAGCAATAGATCATATTGTTTGTGTCTTGTTCCTACTCAGTGAGATCAGTGCTAGCCTCAGATAGGTAAACATAATTCATGCCATCACAACAGGAAGACAAGTGTATGTCTGAGATGTTAACAAAGCCATTTCTCCCCCAAACTATTGCTAAACAAAGATAGTGCTGTTTGCTAAAACTCACATTACAGTAAATCCACAATCAAACCTAGCTATGATGAAAAGAAAGCAGGGCAGCGCTTGATCAAATTAGGGTAGCTCTAGCCCTCCTCACCAGGTAGTTTATGTTCCTTTTTTAAACTAGTGATCAGCAGCTCATTTCGTGAGCACATTATTTATTCCATGTGGCTGCTGGAAAGGACAATGCAAATAAACTGCTTCCAATGCATATCCAATAGGGAAATGTCTGCCTACAAGTAACTTTATACATCTCACAGCTAAATGAAGAGGTCCAAATGGAAAATCCAGCAGTCAAAACCATCACATGAATTTATGATACTTTCTCATGAACTTTGTGCCCCACAACCTACAAATAGGTTACACCCATTCTTCTGCCAGTTTTTCCCATCTGTGACAAATATGAAGTAGCTAATATAATAATGAAATGGGGAATCCTGCTATAATTCAATTTTTTTCTGAGACAGAAATCACCAAAGCACAGTAGCAAATAACTCACTCAAATAAATCTTTGCCTGAAGAGCTAAGCAAAGCTCTGTCAGTCAGTACCTAGATGAAAGATTTCCAAGGAAATCCCAAGTTATGGTGATTTAATAGGAGGCACTCATCTCTCTCAATAAGTATAGACGTTGCAAGCACAATGCTACCTGTCTAAAAATGTCAGACACTATGGTTAGGAGGAGTAATTTATAAATATGTAGGATAGCTAGAAATGGAAAACTAACTGTTGCATTAAGCTATTGCAGCTTAGGAATCTCTTAACTTTGAGTTCAGGGTTGGCATCAATCACTGTGAGACTGCAGGGGCAGAAAAACTGGATACATCCCCTTGCTTGGCAAAATAGTCTTAGGCTGGAGGTGAGTTGTTAGGACAGCACTATGGTTCAATGTCTTAAGGGTGTTAAGAAATGAGATGGTAGCCAACACCAGGTGAGTAGAGTCCACTTGCCTGTTTATTAGGTGTTTGTGCCCACCGTGGTCCCAGAGTATGCGGAGCTCACTATTGGGGCAAATGAAGGCTAATGTATGCTCATGCGTCTGCATCCCATCAATTAGGTTGTGTGCAGCCTCCCTGTATACAAGTGCCGTGTCTGCCAGCACCACAGAGTCATGGGCGAAAAGCCAAGAGCGTTCTGAGGAGTGACCACTTCTTGCCCCTCTCTCCACTGTCACTGGCACACCTGTAACGTCCACCTTAAAAGCCCATTGTGCCATTTTCAAACATATGTTCTCCAAGATCTTCCTGGTAAGCAGTATGTTCCCAGCACTTGCTTCTTTCACAGTCGTTGCATGCCATTTTCCATAATGACTTGCAGCGGATTACCATCGCTGTGACCATGGTTCAAACCAACAGCCAGGCAATGTTCAGCATCGCTACCACCACCGCACAATCACAGTCGCTCTCCACCTACTGATCCACCCACCAAGCTTCGTTCCTTGGACCAAGGAAGAGACCAAGGTGTTTGTCGCTCTTCTGGAGGAGCAAAAAGGTCCAATAAGGCAGCCCTGGGGAAGTGCTACAGGAATGAGGCAGTGTTCCAAGGGATCTCACTCCAGGTCCAAATGGCACAGCAGGGCTTCACTCAGGACATGAACCAGTACTGGCAGCAAGCCAAGGACCTCAGATGACAATACAAGGAGATCTGGGACAACAACTTTGCCTCTGGCCTCAGGTGGCAAACATCGCCCGATTAGGAGCTCCTTCACAGTTCCTCTGTGTGGATGGAGCCATCACTGTATCCCACCTGTACGGCTGTGCCTTCACCAGGGCTCCCCCGCTGCCTTCTAGGGGTGTGCAGTTCATTTTCATTTTTAACTGCTAAAACAAATGAAGCCCCACTCGTTTTAGTAATTAAAATACAAAAACAGATGAATAAACAGACAATTATTGTTTGCTTCCATCTGTTTTTATTTTTAAAATAAAAAAATTAAAACTCTACATACACAAAATGGCCACAGGGGCCATTCTATGCATGCGCACGCTTCCATTTCCCCCTTTCTATGAAATACTGCACATGCAGAATAGCGTCCAGTGCCATTTTGGGAAAGGGTGCAGATGCATCGAACACCCCCAGCAGCCATTTGGCGCAGTGGGTTCTTTGATTTTATTTTTAATTTTAAAAATAATTTTTAAAAAACACGGGGCATGCACAAAATGGCCACCGGACCATTCTCCACATGCACAGCCCTTTTCCAAAATGGCACTGGCGGCATCAGCACCATTTTGGAAAAGGGCCACACACGTGTAGAATGGCCCAGTGGCCATTTTGCACATGCTCGGTGTTTTTTTTTCATTTTCTAAATTAATTTTGATCAAACCAAAAAAATGAAGACAGATCGATCATTTAGAAAAACTCCTGAAAATCAAGGTTTTTTTGTAAATGAAACAAAAATGGGAGAGGTGCCTTCTGCACACTCCTACTGCTTGCTCCCACTGAAACTGCTCCTGCTGAAACCGCTCCTGTTTCCACCAAGGAAGCTGCGCCATCGGCAGACATCCCTCCATGCCTGGCCATGCTCCAGAGCCACATGGGTCGGCACAGATACAAACACCATGGCCGCTTTACACGAGCAGCAGGATGCAGCGCGTTGAAGAACATGCTTCCTGAAAAGCCCCATGGGCTTTGGGAATCCTTCATATCGGGGTTTCCCAAATGTGGCTTCAAAAAGACCGTACAAGCCACAATTCCTATGGCAGCTGGCTACTTCCGGTGCATCTAAATGCACCAACAAGGCTTTTCAGGAAACGCATTCTTCAACACGCTGCATCCCGTTGCTCATGTAAAAGCGGCCCATGACTCTTATGGTGTATCCCCTCGAGCTTCACAGTCATCCCTTGTTTAACAATTCCCCAAGATTCTCATTTAGGGCATAGAGACCCAGGGTCTCTTCAGACGTTACGAGATCACAGTCAACCACAGTGAACCCCGTGGGTCAATCCCGCAGTGGGACCAAAGCACCCTGAACATCTGTTTCGCAGGTGCCAGATGTTCACCACAGTCAATCCCCACCAGGGGTCCAAAGTAACCACGCTTCCGGAGGTCCGGCCCGGACCATCTCCGAAAGTGTGGTCAAAGCAATTCCCACCGGGAAACAAAAAAAGTAACGTCTGAACGGCAACCTTACCACCGGNGCTATAATTCAATTTTTTTCTGAGACAGAAATCACCAAAGCACAGTAGCAAATAACTCACTCAAATAAATCTTTGCCTGAAGAGCTAAGCAAAGCTCTGTCAGTCAGTACCTAGATGAAAGATTTCCAAGGAAATCCCAAGTTATGGTGATTTAATAGGAGGCACTCATCTCTCTCAATAAGTATAGACGTTGCAAGCACAATGCTACCTGTCTAAAAATGTCAGACACTATGGTTAGGAGGAGTAATTTATAAATATGTAGGATAGCTAGAAATGGAAAACTAACTGTTGCATTAAGCTATTGCAGCTTAGGAATCTCTTAACTTTGAGTTCAGGGTTGGCATCAATCACTGTGAGACTGCAGGGGCAGAAAAACTGGATACATCCCCTTGCTTGGCAAAATAGTCTTAGGCTGGAGGTGAGTTGTTAGGACAGCACTATGGTTCAATGTCTTAAGGGTGTTAAGAAATGAGATGGTAGCCAACACCAGGTGAGTAGAGTCCACTTGCCTGTTTATTAGGTGTTTGTGCCCACCGTGGTCCCAGAGTATGCGGAGCTCACTATTGGGGCAAATGAAGGCTAATGTATGCTCATGTGTCTGCATCCCATCAATTAGGTTGTGTGCAGCCTCCCTGTATACAAGTGCCGTGTCTGCCAGCACCACAGAGTCATGGGCGAAAAGCCAAGAGCGTTCTGAGGAGTAACCACTTCTTGCCCCTCTCTCCACTGTCACTGGCACACCTGTAACGTCCACCTTAAAAGCCCATTGTGCCATTTTCAAACATATGTTCTCCAAGATCTTCCTGGTAAGCAGTATGTTCCCAGCACTTGCTTCTTTCACAGTCGTTGCATGCCATTTTCCATAATGACTTGCAGCGGATTACCATCGCTGTGACCATGGTTCAAACCAACAGCCAGGCAATGTTCAGCAACGCTACCACCACCGCACAATCACAGTCGCTCTCCACCTACTGATCCACCCACCAAGCTTCGTTCCTTGGACCAAGGAAGAGACCAAGGTGTTTGTCGCTCTTCTGGAGGAGCAAAAAGGTCCAATAAGGCAGCCCTGGGGAAGTGCTACAGGAATGAGGCAGTGTTCCAAGGGATCTCACTCCAGGTCCAAATGGCACAGCAGGGCTTCACTCAGGACATGAACCAGTACTGGCAGCAAGCCAAGAACCTCAGATGACAATACAAGGAGATCTGGGACAACAACTTTGCCTCTGGCCTCAGGTGGCAAACATCGCCCGATTAGGAGCTCCTTCACAGTTCCTCTGTGTGGATGGAGCCATCACTGTATCCCACCTGTACGGCTGTGCCTTCACCAGGGCTCCCCCGCTGCCTTCTAGGGGTGTGCAGTTCATTTTCATTTTTAACTGCTAAAACAAATGAAGCCCCACTCGTTTTAGTAATTAAAATACAAAAACAGATGAATAAACAGACAATTATTGTTTGCTTCCATCTGTTTTTATTTTTAAAATAAAAAAATTAAAACTCTACATACACAAAATGGCCACAGGGGCCATTCTATGCATGCGCACGCTTCCATTTCCCCCTTTCTATGAAATACTGCACATGCAGAATAGCGTCCAGTGCCATTTTGGGAAAGGGTGCAGATGCATCGAACACCCCCAGCAGCCATTTGGCGCAGTGGGTTCTTTGATTTTATTTTTAATTTTAAAAATAATTTTTAAAAAACACGGGGCATGCACAAAATGGCCACCGGACCATTCTCCACATGCACAGCCCTTTTCCAAAATGGCACTGGCGGCATCAGCACCATTTTGGAAAAGGGCCACACACGTGTAGAATGGCCCAGTGGCCATTTTGCACATGCTCGGTGTTTTTTTTTCATTTTCTAAATTAATTTTGATCAAACCAAAAAAATGAAGACAGATCGATCATTTAGAAAAACTCCTGAAAATCAAGGTTTTTTTGTAAATGAAACAAAAATGGGAGAGGTGCCTTCTGCACACTCCTACTGCTTGCTCCCACTGAAACTGCTCCTGCTGAAACCGCTCCTGTTTCCACCAAGGAAGCTGCGCCATCGGCAGACATCCCTCCATGCCTGGCCATGCTCCAGAGCCACATGGGTCGGCACAGATACAAACACCATGGCCGCTTTACACGAGCAGCAGGATGCAGCGCGTTGAAGAACATGCTTCCTGAAAAGCCCCATGGGCTTTGGGAATCCTTCATATCGGGGTTTCCCAAATGTGGCTTCAAAAAGACCGTACAAGCCACAATTCCTATGGCAGCTGGCTACTTCCGGTGCATCTAAATGCACCAACAAGGCTTTTCAGGAAACGCATTCTTCAACACGCTGCATCCCGTTGCTCATGTAAAAGCGGCCCATGACTCTTATGGTGTATCCCCTCGAGCTTCACAGTCATCCCTTGTTTAACAATTCCCCAAGATTCTCATTTAGGGCATAGAGACCCAGGGTCTCTTCAGACGTTACGAGATCACAGTCAACCACAGTGAACCCCGTGGGTCAATCCCGCAGTGGGACCAAAGCACCCTGAACATCTGTTTCGCAGGTGCCAGATGTTCACCACAGTCAATCCCCACCAGGGGTCCAAAGTAACCACGCTTCCGGAGGTCCGGCCCGGACCATCTCCGAAAGTGTGGTCAAAGCAATTCCCACCGGGAAACAAAAAAAGTAACGTCTGAACGGCAACCTTACCACCGGCCAGAATCAAGTAGAATGATTCCCAGCCAGGGACAAAGCATGCAGCGTCGCTCCCAGGCAACGAGCAACAACACGGGCCGGGGAGGGAGATTTAAAGGGCACCTGGCAGCAGGGGGATGTGGCAGGATGGAGCGAGGCGGAAGGGAGAGGAGAGCGGAGGGCGAGAGAGCAAGGCAGGAGAAGGAGGAGGTGGTGGAGGCACAGGCGGAGGAGGCAGTGGTCGTGCTGAACATGGAGGCGGTGGGGGGACAGCAGCAGCAGCAGCTGGAACGGGCCACCCCAGTGCCTTCTGGGTGTTGTGACCATGTCCCGAGATTGGCATAACATCTGTTGCGCTACCCCGGACTGTAGTCTTCTTGTCCGATTCCCTGCCGTTGTCCCGCTCCCGTCACATCTGTTTGGGGCCTTTCTTGTCCACGGGGGGTGGTTAGCCGGCTCGCCACCACTGGGAATCCACTGTGGTGAATCGGGCGCCCGTAACGTCTGAAATCACCCCCAGATGCCACCTTTGTAGAGGAGGTGGTGGAGGCAGAGGAGAACAGTAGGTTAATGCACCAAGGGTGGGGATGTTTGTGTTCATACAGCTGCATGATAAAGACTTTTGTAATTATGTCTTCTATTGTTTATTCTGTTGACAGGTGGTCAGGAAAATGCAGAGGAGCAGCAGAAAAATCGTCAGGAAATCATCAGCTCCACAGGAAGGGAACAGTAGGCACAGGAAGAGGGTGGGAAAGCACCATGGCAGGACTGGCTGGCAGGGACGGAAGGCAAGTCAAAATGGCAGCTGAGGGGTGGAGATGGCATGAATGTCCATGGTTGATTTTTGTACATTCTTCACTTCTCTACAGTGATTATGGTAGGAGAACTGCATGGTTCTGGGATCCCGCTGCAGCAACCACCCAAGCAGCCACACAGGCCAGGTACTCATTCCTGCTTATCTTTGGGTGGGCAGAGGACTGAAAATTGGTGAGGTGTGGGCCTGAAACACCAGGGCAGGAAGGTGGGTGGGGTGATCCAAACTAACGGCTTTCCTTGTTGCCTGGCTAATGGTCTTGCGGTGCAATAGGCGCAGACGGAACCCCCTGCAACAAACACTCAGCAGGACCAGGACCTGTGGGTCCGCAACCAGTGGTGCAGGGAGAATTTGGCAAAAAAGCTGATGTCAGGACCCTGGCCTTGAACTGGCATTCTTGGGGCCCAAGAACAGGGACTGCTGCACTATCAAGTGCTTTGGCCAGGGGCCAGGGCTAGTAATGATGACTTTGCACCACCCTGGTAGGGCCACACACACCCCTCAGCCTTGTTCCATGCCCCCAGCTTCCTGGTTGACTACTGGCCTGTCTATAAGGCCAGTCAGCAGCCACAGGAAACTGGGTGGATAGTTAGTCAATCCTTTGGTTCCTGTTTTCCTTGGGATGAGCCTTGCATCAGTCTGGCTTCTAGACTTTTGTTCTGTTCCCTGATCTGGTTTGTTTTGTCCCCTTTGACTGGCTTGTCCTTTGCTTGAACTCTGTTTTGGACCTCTTCAGACCTGGTTTCAGATCTGCTCTGTTTGTCTGTTTGCTCCGTCAGATGCCAGTCCTTCTGAAGTCCAGTATGCTGTTTGGTTTTGCCTGCCTGATTCTTTGCTCACCTCATCCCTGTTTTGTTCTCCATCCCTGGGGGTCCATGTGTTAGCCCTGAGACTCCCTTAAACCCTGGCTCCTTCGTCCCCGATCCTGATCAATACACCCCAGCACCAATCTCACATGATGCACCCCATCACTGATGCTGCACTTATTCTCTGTGCCCCAGGCTGTGCTCCTGTAACAGCTGCTTGGTGAGACCACACAGCAGGCAGATGAGGTCTGTGACACCAGTAAGGCATGGCCAGGGAGCATAGTCAGCTGTTGCAGTAGAATGCTGCAGAACACACGGCCTTTGCTGGGGTCACCAGTGGGAGGAGAGCCACTGCACCCACCTCTGGCAGCAGTTTGAGCGATCAGAAATCATGATCATGCTGTGAGCAAGGAGATGAGTGAGATGTGGGCACAGATACAAAGCAGCCTTTCCCAGTTCATTCAGCTCCAGAGCTCTCTGCTTCAGCATGTTTCTGCCATGACCAATGTTGCTCAAAGGCAGGTGCCATTTCCTTACGCCCATTGGCCAGTCACGCCCACCTCCCCCCTCCCCCCC
>QEPC01012145.1:690176-702288 GCA_003113815.1 Sphenodon punctatus
AAACGGCTTAGCTATCAGGGACGGACGGGACTGTGTGGGCCCCCAACCATGGTGGGCCCCGGGACATATGTCCCGTCTGTCCCTATGATAGCTACGCCCCTGGGTTGAGGTCTATTTCTTGGGATTTCTGACAGGAAAAAACATAGGCAGCATACTGTGAGATACAATCTTACATTGGCAAATGGATGGACTGAATGACCTAATATGTTTTTCCATCTTTAATTCTTATTATTCCATAATTAGGGATGGAATACATTCAGAAGAGTTGGTGGTTCAGCTCATATCACTAACATTGTTGATTCTTATCTAAACTTTTCCAGACCTCTCTCACATCTGGAAGTCTCCCAAGAAGAGGCCTTTTGCAATATTTCTAGCACATCCTCATTTTGATCAGGTAGAAAAGTCATACAAAAAGCCTCACACAATATTTTGAAACGCCTGCTTCCAATCCTGTTTGATACCAAGAAGCACAAAGCAGTGGCATAGCGAGGCTGTGGGCAGGCCTGGGCTCATGTTCCAATTGTGGGACCCACTAAGGACAATAGGACTGAGTCTTCCTAAGTGGCAGACCTCCCAAGGGCTTAGCCTTCCCCTGCAAAGATGATGGTTCCGTTCTGGCTTCCAGTAAGCTCCTGCCTCTTGGAGTAACAGCAATTCCACCCGGAAGGAAGTTGTAAGAGTGGGCATTGGGCAGGGGGAGGGCCAGCAGTTCACCACTGCCCACTCTGAAAACTTCCTTCTTGGTGGGGTCACTATTTGTCCTTTGCAAATAGTGACCGCCAATAGAAAATGTTCAAAGTTGGCAGGGTAGGGAGTTGGCCTCACACCTTCCCCCACCCACTCTGAAAATTGCCTAGTGGTGCTCAAGCAGTTTGCAAAAGGCCTTTCTAGAATCCAGGCCTAGGCTGAACCCCTCGTTCACTGACTTAAAGGTACCCACCATTCTGTTCTTTTGTAAAATAGTTGACAGCGTTTTTTTCAAATTGCATATATATTTTTGGCCATAGTTTGGTGAAAAGGAAGTTCATCCAAACTTAATTACCAGTCTGTTTCATAACTTTGAAGTAGCAATAACTAATTCAAGACATTAAGGGAAAGCAAGGGATAGATATAGTCCTGATGTGATTCTATAAGTTGTGACAAGTTACAATAACTTGAATTTAAATTTAACTATACAGGAACCTTGATGCTAAGTGTGTAGATGAGCCTGGACCAAAACACTAAATCTCCACTGTCAGAAATGTCTGGGTCTAAATCTGGCTATGAACTTTGTCGTTCAGACCTATGTCTCCTAGAGAGAAAAATATGTTATGTGATTAGTCTAATTCACCCCTATCATATGGACTGTTCTACTTTCCCATTTGGATTTTACAAACTCCATCACTCCCAGTAATTTAAAATTTCCTAGATGAGACTGTGCTGCTAACAAGAGGATGACTAATACAATGACAATTCACTGTAAAATGTTTATAGAGCTGCTTCAGTTACTTGTTTTAGGTGTATTCCCTAGTACTGCAGTTATGTGCCACTCTCCAAATATTTCCAGGTTTCATACCTTAAGCTACTTTACTATCTCCATTCAGGTGGGAGGGGGACATTTAATTAGCCACATTATTTAAGTATTACATGTCTTCCTATTTGGCCTGCAGCCATGCCCTCTCAGGCAATGATCTCATGGTATATCATAAACTGAGCAGGGTGAGGCTAGGTCATTGCATGGATGGGAGAGCTCCAAGTAAGTACTATATGTGATTCAGTAGGTGGTGCTCTTTCCTTTTCAGCTAGCGTTGAACTAAGACATGCTACAATGGAAACTTCTCTGTTGTAGGTGTCGGCATGTGGATGAGATATAAACCCAAGCAGTTATAGTCACTAAGAGTCCCATGCAACTTTGAGGTTATTAGCGTAGCAGAATTTCAGCAGCATGGCTTATATTATTGCATAAGAACATAAAATGTGCCATACTGTGTCAGACCAATGGTCCATCTACCCCAGCGTCCTGTCTCTTCTCTAGCAGTACCAAACACCAGAGGCTTCAGAGATAATATACAAAACAGTTCACTTGTGGCAGGGGTAGGGACCTCAGGCTCAGCATTTGGCCCTTTTCCAGTTCCTCAGTGTAGCCTCTGAATCCCTATGCCCAAGCACTAAACGAATGAGCACAGGGTAAGTGAGCAGATATGAGGACAAGCACACATGGATATGGGACAGATCCATGATATAGATCTATGATATGTATATCCTCCTCTTCCTGAGCGCACCCCTTAAGCCCTCCCAGCCCCAATGCCTGTGCAACCCTCAGAGCTTGTGCTAAATTTCAAAGTAACCCGTGGGGGTGGGAGTGCTTTAGGGAACACACCAAAGGTTCTCCACCAATGATTTATGGGGTGATCAATTCCTTGACAGATGTTTCATGTTCTAGCAAATTTAGCTAATATCCATTGAAGGACATATCCTTCATTAACTTACCTAAATCCTTTTTTGAACCCTATTATTGGTCTTTACAACATCCCATGGCAATAGATTCTACAGGTTAATTGTGCATTGTGTGGAAAAGTATTTCCTTTTGCTTAACCCTTTCATCTGTTAATTTCTTCAGCTGCCTTCTAGTTCTAGTATTATGACAGAGTAAATAACAGTTCCCTTATTACTTTCTTTGCATCATTCATAATTTTATTGACCTCTATCATATCCATCCTCCATCGTCTCTTTTCTGAGCTGAAGAACCCATTCTCATTATTAGTTTCTACTGAAGTAGGACAATGCGTAGACACTCAGGTCATGGATTGACCATTATCTCCTCTGGACCAGTCTCCCGGTGCATGTCTGCCCCTGGCAAGGTGATTGTCTAGATAGTTAGAATGTTAAAAATTGTGATGCTTCTGGTTTGTTTCAGGGTTTAGAACGTTTTTGTGGTTTTCAGGGTTTTATTGAAACATTCTAAATGAAGAACGTTATATGACAATCATTTTTACCATCTGCACACGTAGAACGTTCTAATCCTTTAGACATCCATTAGACATCAGGGAATTCATGAGGGGGGGCATACGTTGGATTTGGTATTTTGCACTGACCTTGAGGCAAGGGAGTCTGTTAGTGGGGGAGGTGTCATCTATTCCCTTGTCATGGACTGACCACTATCTCCTGTGGGCCAGTCTCCCGGTGCATGTCTGCCCCCGGCAAGGTGTGGAACCGGTTCATATGGTTCGACCCTGGAAACTTATGGAACCGGATCAATTCTGGAATTCTCTGAGGAAGATACCATCCAGTCTTGACGGCCGATCGCTCAAGGACCTTGTTGCTCTTTGGAACACCTTGTTAGTCAAGGTCATAAACCGAATGGCTCCCAGGTGTCTGCTCCCCAAGCATATGCGACTCAGGGTCCCGTGGTTCATGGATGACCTGCGTCAGCTGAAGCAGGAGAGGAGACAGGTAGAGCGACAGTGGCACTGTACTCATACTGAAGTTGACCTATTGTGGCACAGAGCTGCGTTAAAAGCTTATGCTGTGTCTATGCAGGCAGCAAAGAGCTACCATCATATCGTCCACAAAGTTGCATCCAGTTGAGCTTTTCTGGGTGGTGAAGGGGTTGGTCAGTCTGGCCAACAGTCTGGCCAAATTATGGTGGATATGAGTGATTTTATCCACAAAATAGTTGATAAACATGTCACAGTGAGCACTGGAAGATTCCAGTTCCAGGAAGAGAGACTGCCTGGAACTGGAATCTTCCAGTGCTCACTGTGGGTATTTTCAGACATTACGAGATCACAGTGAACCACGGTGAATACCCACCTGTGGTCAATGTGTCTCGAACGTCTGTTTGGCGGCCGGCAGATGTTCGCCACGCTCAATTGGCACATGGGGTCAATTTGAATCACGCTTCCCGGGCTAGCTGGGGGAATGTCCCGGGAAGCGTGGTCAAAGAGATCCCCAGCGGGGACCAAAAAAAAAGTAATGTCTGGCCGGGCACCACAGCCTGGGATCCCCGGCAGGATCCCGGGCCGTGGCGAATCCGGCCCGCCGCCGAGGCCGCATTGGCCCCGCCGCCCGCCCGTCTCCCCGGAGGGCGGGCAGCGGGAGCATGGAGGGGGCGGGGCCGTGCAGCCGCACGTTGCGCCGCGCGGCCCCGCCCCCTCCCAGATTCCCCACCGGGATCCCCCTGGCACGTCTGTTACGGCGTGACAGGGTGACCCCGGTGGGGAATGAATGGGGTGATTTCGGTACGGGGCCAACGGGCCCTGTAACGTCTGAAATCACCCTGTGATATTTTTATTTATTTATTTATTCAAACTATTTTGTGGATAAAAACATTTGTATCCACCATAATTTAATTCAGTAGATGTGTCTGAGGTTATGAATGCCCTATCTGGTCCGGTTTATTGGGATCGATTTCAGCACGTATCATCTGCCAATGTGGTGGAGTTTCTGAGGGCTGTAAGGACTGCATCTTGTGAACTCGATCCTTTCCTGGCTGGTGAAAGCCAGCTGGGAGACATTGGGGCTGTTGCTGGTGCAGGTTGTCAATGCCTCCTCTATGGAGGGCAGGGTCACGGGGTGCCTGAAGGAGGCTGTGGTGATACCCTTGCTCAAGTTGTCATCTCTTGAAATTGACGTCCTTGCCAGATATCGGCCAGTCTCTAACCTTCCCTTTTTAGGGAGAGTTATTGAGCAGGCAGTGGCCCAGCAGCTCCAGGGGCATCTGGACCAGCTCAGTTTCCTTGATCCCTCGCAGTCTGGCTTTCATCCAGGGCATGGCACCGAGACTGCACTTGTGGCCTTGGTTGATGATCTGTGCTGAGAGTTGGACCGGGGGAGAACCACTCTCTTGATTTTGTTAGCTCTCTCAGCAGTGTTTGACATGGTTGACCACGAGATGTTGGTGACCCACCTGCAGGACCATGCTGGGGTGGGCGGGACTGTTCTTGAATGGTTCTGCTTGTTCCTGGCCGGGAGAGCTCAGCGTGTGGTATTGGGGGATCGTACATCTTCTCCCCGGGTCTATGTATGTGGAGTCCTGCAGGGATCCATTCTGTCTGCTCTCCTGTTCAACGTGTATATGCAGTCGCTGGGCAAGATTGTGAGAGCATTTAAAGTTTGGTGTCATCAATATGCTGTTGGCACACAGCTGTATCTTTTGTTTTTATCCAACCCACACCTGGCAGTCTCAGTGTTTACCTGGTGCCTGGCTGCGGTGGGGGATTGGATGAGGATGAGCCATCTGAAACTGAAAGACAGAGGTGATGCTGCTGGGTAAGGGTGAGGGAGTGGAGGCCCCCATCACTGATGGTGTGTGTCCCTCCTTAGTTCCTCCGGTTTGAAGCCTTGGAGTCTTCTTCGATTCACAGCTCCACCTGGATGATCCGGTGGCAGCTGTGGTGAGGAGCGCATTTGGTAAATTACATCTGGTCCGACATCTTCGACCGTACATCTTGGGCTCCGATCTCACTATCATCATCCATGCATTTATCACCTTGAGACTGAACTACTGTAGCACACTCTACATGGGACTACCCCTGGTGATGACACAGAGGCTGCAGCTGGTACAGAATGCGGCGGCCCACCNGTTATTAATGCAGTTCGATATTGAAATATAACAGACAGTTAAAGAACACAGAACGCATAATCGGTGTAATTAGTTGTGTTTATATTATATAGTGTATATTGCACCTGTATACCTTTGTTGCTGTTGATCAATATGCTGATGACACCCAGTTGTACCTCTCATTTTCATCTAACTCAGGCCCCACAGTCTCGGTGCTTACCCGGTGCCTGGCTGCGGTGGGGGATTGGATGGGGCGATCCGGCTGAAACTGAATTCTGACAAGATGGAGGTGAAGTTGGTGGGTAAAGGTGAGGAAGTGGAGTCCCCCCCATCAAAGATGGGATGCGTCCCTCCCTAGTTTCCCAGGTTTGGAGTCTCTGTGTCCTCCTCGACTCACAGCTCTGCCTGGATGTTCAGGTGGCAGCTGTGACGAGGAGTGCATTTGGTAAATTATACCTGGTCCGACATCTTCGACCGTACATCTTGGGCTCCGATCTCACTATCATCATCCATGCATTTATCACCTGGAGACTGAACTACTGTAGCACACTCTACATGGGACTACCCCTGGTGATGACACAGAGGCTGCAGCTGGTACAGAATGCGGCGGCCCACCTCCTCGTGGGGACAGGTCACCGGGAGCACTTAACACCGGTGGTCAGACCTCTGCACTGGCTGCCTATAGTCTTCCAGGTCCAATCCAAGGTGTTGGTTATTACTTTTAAAGCCCTATACGGCTTGGGCCCCACTTACATGCGGGATCGCCTCATCCCTCGTGTCCTGGATTGGCCCCTGCCGTCAGCTGCAGATGCCCCCTTGGAGGTCCCCCCAGGTTTTGCAGGTGGCCACGTTTGATTGAGCGTTCTCTGTGACTGCACCACTGCTATAGAATTCCTTCCTGGTGGAAATTCGCCTCTCTCCAGATCTTCTTTCCTTTCACAGACAATACAAGACCTGGCTGTTTTACCAGGTGTTTGGTAAAGGGGGATGGGTAGTGGGTGGAGGGTGTTTTGTTGTTGTTTTTGTTTTAAGGGTATTGGAGTTTTCTACCGGACCTCTTTTATTGTGGATCTTAATGTGATATTTTATTAGATATTTCTATTTTTGCATTTGATGGTTTTATATATGATGTACACCACCCTGGACTGCCATTGGGCAGGAGGGGACAGTATAGAAATATTATAAATAAAATAAATAATAAAATAAACTTTCCTTTACATCTGGGAACTTAATACTCTCATAGAATGTCACAACGGTGGTCATTTAGCCACAGAAACTGGACTGATTATGATGATGTCATTCCGACAAGTCAGGTAAGAACAAGTTCAGAACAGTATAGTGTGGTCATTTAAAAACAGCCTCAGTGGGAAAATGTGTGATTTGAGAGAAAGATTGTTATGGCACAAAGTAGCTGATGAAATGTGCTGTCTTCTATGCTCACTTTCCATGATAGAAATGAGAAAGTGTGATGGTAGAAACAGTGGGTGTCTTAAACGAGCAAGACTGGGGGTGCAGTCTATGGTCACTGAGTGGCACAGCTGCAGAGCAGACACTCAGGTGGACTGGTTGGGCAGGCTCCCCAGCACTCGTTGATAGTTCCTGTGACTTGCAAAGGTGGTATCACCTGCCCGCAGTGCCTGTGAGTGGTGGACTAGTCTGCTGGTGTGGCTGGTTTCCCAGTTCATCTGGGCAGGATACGTGGACACCCGTTGCCACACATTTTTTTTTTATCTTACCTTACTTGTCGGAATGACATCGTTGTCATTCTCAGTCTGGTCAGTCATGGCTCCCACATGGCGCAGTCTGAATTTCTCAGCAGTGCTCCGTGAGTGGTCACGTGTGGGTGCTGAGTGACTCATGGGAGCATGCATCCCCCACACCACCTTCGGATGGGTGGTCAGATGAGTAGCTCCTGGGGGGCCATGCCAGGTAGAATCTCATTTAAAAACACCCCATGTTTGCCCTCCCCCAGAGTGAATCCTCTTTCTGTCGTTACAGAGGTGGCTTTCTTGCTTATGTTTTGGACAAGCAATGAATTGTTGCCAGGTTTTAATCTAATCTTGATTAGGTTATTAATTTATTGGATCCTTTTCCAAATTGATAATTGATAGATAATTACACAGGTTCAAAACCTGGACAAACAGCTAAATTATGGAAATACCAAGAGAGATTGAAATGACTAAATAAATGAAGAGAGAGACATAATTAGTAATAAGAATATAATTGAAAATATTTATGAAAACATAGTAAAAGCATTTTCTATGGGACAAGACCCCAAAACAGAGTAAAACCTTGATAGGTGGTTTATAAATGTATTTCAAAGGTACATGTTACATAGATATAAAAAAGTTAAAACTTAAGATTGTTCTAAGTATTAAAAGTACAAAAGTGAAAGTAGTAAACTTAAAACTAGCATAGTTACCCAGGCATACAAGCTCAAGGAAGATAGAAGATCATGTGACCAGAGGATCACCATGGTGACCAAAGAGCACCACGAGAGGGTTCATGACGTCTAAGGAAACGTTTCCTTAGTGACTTAAACTTTTATAGGAAAACTGGCATCACACTCAGGCTAAGTAATTAATATATTAGTAACTGCCAATAACATGGTTAAAAAGGATTGACACATGCATAAAATTATAAATGTGTGACAACTTTTGTGGTTAAGATATTGGGGAACTAAAGTCATTATATCCACCCATGAAATATCCTGTTTTTAAGCTACTTTAAACATAAATCTTGCAACCCATTTGTGCAACAGGGATGTTTCATCTGCTGTATGTCTCTACTTCCCTAAATGTGAACTTACTCATATTTTCCTAAAATTTCACTAACAAGGTTAAAGGTTAAACAGGGGAAAAGCTATCAGAAGACTAAATATGTCCAGGCCTTTATGTCCAAACTAAAGCCAATATGTCCAGACTGTAGCGAATATGTTAAATGTATCTCACATATGCCAAACCTGAGGGTAGCAGAATGAAAGGCACTGCATCAATATCAACTGTTGTAATTCTCTTCAAATGAGAAAATCTGTTAGCCCAAACATTCTTCAACATTTTCATCTTGCAGATTTCTTCATATGAGCAAGATCTTCACAGGCACCAATCTCCCTTCCCAAAAGTGTATGGTTCCCAATTCTACAGGCCGCCGAGAAGGCCTCTGCAACCCACTGGTGGTCCAGAAACCATAGTAGGGGAGCCTCCCTTTCAAGCTACTGTTAGGGGAAAGGAAATTAAACACAGAAAGCTGTTAAAGTGACATTGCATGAGAGTCATGGATCCAAAGTGAGTAATTCTGTTGCAGTGCACTTGTCCCCTGGCAGAAAGCCCCCAACCTCCTGTCTCCATCTCACCTAGCTTTTAGCAATAAATATCATGTTCTATGATGGTGGGAATAAAACAAAAGTCAATTCTTTGTCTGAGCAACAATGAGGTGTTAGAAACAGAAATATAAGAAATGTATGACTAAGACCAGTGCTTGTATTTCTGCTACTGACATACACTGAATTATTTTCATTTACAGTGTAGCCCATTTAAGCAAGGTTTGCCAAAGCATACTTCCTCTTCACATTCTCCATTTCCAAAGGTACACCCAAGTACAACCAGACTCAGCCTGCTTACTCAGTGGAGGTTGGGCTGATTCATCTGAAACCAAGTTACTTGTGAGATACCACTCCCTGCTGTTCAGAAACTACTACAATACACATATAGAAAGAGAATTTATACCTGTAAAATTTTATGAAGCTCAACGTGGGACATTTTATGCAAATCATTAAGGTATTTATTTGCATCTTTTTTCACACCTAGCAAATTTCCCTACATTTCAAGTTAATATTATGTGGATTAAGTGCTGCTGAAAAGCATTGCCATGTAATAGCATTTTCAGGCCTACTGGCCCACCTAATACCTCAAGAAAGTGTCTGATCACATACTGTTCTCTAGAATCATGACCAACAACAACCTTGGGTGGGAACAAGACTTGAATCCAGATCTTCATAGCTAGGTGATTGACCTAAAAAGGCAATGTTAGCAAGAGTAGGCTGGCCAGTGTGACAAACAGTTCTTACAGAGAGGCCCAACACACCATTTGCCAGTGGGCTATAGAGTTATTTGTCAGGTAAAAGTTGAATGTTGCATATCCATATTTCTGTTCTGCTCCTTACTGTAAGAGCAGAGCATTGTATAGGACAGTGGTTATGAGTTTTTTGCCTTCTGCGGGCCACTTTGAGAATTATTAACAGCCCAGGGTAGAGTTGCTTAAGCCGTGTCCTCTAGATGGAGGAAGGAAGGAGAGGGTCCGACTTCATATCACGGATCTATGCCATGGATCCATCTCTTATCTTTAACTTCATGCCCTCATCTCCACTATTTTACTGCTTGAGGGTAGGGACTTGATCTATGAGCAGATCCAGGAGATAGAAAGGGGCCAAATAAAAAACTGCCACAGGCCAGATTTGGCTGTGGGCTGTATGTTCCCCACCTCTAATCCAAGAGTCACAAACAGATTTGACTCATCATTCATCCTAAAGGAAATGTAACTGAAACTAGGATACAGGGCTTAATGGGGGAGGGAGGGCTTGCCAGGGGTCAGTTCCAGCAATTAAATTGAATATATTCAATAACATTTTATTGTTAAAAACCAAAGACTATAACATTTCATAACAATATAGAAAAAAACATAAAACAATAATACCTAATCCATCTATAACCCCCTAAGGGAATCCTAAGCAATTAAATTCAATAGGGGGCTGAGCCCTGGGAAATATTCCCACCACGAGTGTGCATCCAGAAATGTGAAAGACCAGGGAAAGGACAACATTGGCCATTTAAGATTAGAAACTAAAGCCAGAAAAAACCTGGATGGTTGACTTGGTTTTCATTAATGACTTTTGTGTCCCATTGGTGGCACAGGCCACCATATAGATTCAATCCCAAGAACTCCTGTTTCATATTCAGCTGTAAAAAGACAGGTTAGTCCAGTGATTGGGTTACTAGCTGGAGACTAGAGACTAGAGTTCATTTCTCTGTTCTGTCAAGCTTTGGGGAAGGGAGCGTGGCTTGTGAGGCAGGGCGTGGGGGGCAGGTTTGTGCCCCAGAAATTCATTTTTTTAAAATTAATCTCTGGTTGGATCACCATGTTTGAGAGCCTGTTAACACAAATACTTAGTAAGGAACTATGTAGCCCCTTAACTTACTACACACTTGCTTTTATAATAGGGTTGGAGTGAAGATACGGGGAGGTGGCTATTATCACCCTTAAGTTTAGGTATTTCTGAGATGGAAGCTGTTGTGGCATTATTAGCAACCTCTTATCACCTGCTCACATTAAAAAGCTTTGTAGTCAGCTTGTCATACTAAATAAACCTATAGAGAGGGAAGGGGTAGAAGTTGCTATCAAACAACTACTCAAGAATAAACGTCCAGGCCCAGGTGGGGCTGGAATTTTATAAATGCTATGTTGGTATGGTATCCCCTATCTTGATTAGAGTGTTCACTCATTTCTTCAAAAGAAGGAAAAGGAGAATTTATTTGATGATACCTCTATTGTATTGTGCCCCAAACCAGGTAAGAATCTAAACATCTGCAATGGGTGTAGACCCATATCCCTGCTGAATACAGATTTTTAATTATTTACAAATTATTGGCTACAGACTGAGCAGTGTAATACATAAACGTATAGCTCCTGACCAAACAGAGTTTATTCCAGGGAGGCTTGGTGCAGACAATATTAGAAAAGTTATAAACTTAATTCATTATGTGAATCAGAATAAATACACTAATGCAATGATATCACTTGGGGCAGATAAAGCATTTGACAGGGCTGAACATGGCTTTATCTGTTTTACCCTTTGTAAAATGAACTTTGATGGCCCATTTTTGGAATGGATAAAATATATATATAAAAAACCATTGGACAAATTGATCATAAATGGGAAAAATACATAATCTATTCCTTTGGGGTGAGGCACTCAGCAGGGTTGTCTCCTTTCATCACTTTTATTTGACCTAGTCTTAGAACCCTTGGCTGCTGTCATTAGACAAAATCAACAAATTAAGGGGGTAAAGATAAAGGAATGTAAATATAAGACAGCATTATATGCCAATGACATGATGATTTTTGTCACAGACATAGAAAATTCCATACCAAGTTTAGTGGACCTCCTTAAAAACTTTCTGATTTAAAATTGTATGTATGGGCATCTGCCCTTAGGGCTATGAAGCTTTGGTTGAGAACACCAATTAAACCTGTATGGGTAAAAATGGAGCAGGATTATTAACAAATTAATAATTGTCAGGATTTGATTTGGGGGGAAATTCTGTATTACAAGCCTGAGTGAACACTACACCCTTTTATACACCCTGCCTTTAAGATCTGGTCTTGGTGTAAATATAAACTTAATATAATTTACTAAAACAAAAAACTTAACAGTTTAAAAAGACACTTAAATGTACAAGAGTTTTCTTAAAAATACACACAAAAACACAATTCAGTACAATTACAATTCAAAACACCTTCCACTTCATACATTGCAACAAAACATAAACTCCAAAAAACATAGAAATTAATTCA
>QEPC01012145.1:703376-714571 GCA_003113815.1 Sphenodon punctatus
CTGATGGATATTTTTCAAACTTTGTGGATATGATGGTCCTCACAATTTACAGCCATGATGAAATTTTCAGAAACGTAGGTCAAGCGGTTTTTGCAAAATTGGGGCTTCAGCAGTCGCCTGTTTATAATGAAGAGTGGCTGTACATTTAAGTATTCAGGCAGCTGCCGCTGCCTGAAAATAGAAGGCAGAACCCATTTTTGGGCACCATATGATGGCTGGGGGAATCTGATAAACAAATAGCTGAGAGATGGAAGCAAAAAGGATGTTTTAGGGCTATGCATCTCTTCTACATTTAAAACTAAAATGGAACAGAAAAATGGAGTGAAAGAAAATATTGATTTTATGTTATATGCCAAATGGGGTGGTATTTTCAATAATGCAAAAACAATTTTAAAAAATATACGCTCGTAAAGCACATGATATGGAAGTTATATTATTTCACATCATACCTGATAAAGGTGTAATTTCTAATTTATATAAAGCTTTACAAAAATGTATACATACTCCAAATTCAACCTATTAGAACAATGGGCAAAGGAATTGCAAATTACATTGTCTGAGAAAGAATACAACACAGTTTGGCAACACGTGCTTGGCTGTGCAACCTCACGTATGGTCAAAGAGCCACAATTGAAATTAGTCCTTCGAATATATCGTAACCCAGGAAAAATACACAGTATGAATAAAGATTATCTGGTAAATTGTAAGCAGAGCTATGAACAAGCAGGGACTTATCTCCATTACTGGTGGTTGTGCCCTATGGTTACACCACTATGGAATGCTGTCTGTCCACACCTGAAAGATATAGTTGGTGCTGATCTGCCAATGACACTACAAATAGCTTTCCTGGGACTGTTTCCAGACATACCTGTGATAAAGGAAAGAAAAGAGATCTGCAAACAACTTTAGCAGCAATTCATACAATTGCATGTTCTTGAAAAACCATGCAAGACTTGTTCAAATTGGACTGGATTAGAAGACTTTGGTGGTATTACAATCAGGGGTGGCTGGTACATATGGGCACTGGGGGCAGTGACCCCCTTGTTCCCATGGCCTGCACCCACATCCCCCAAACCTCTTATCTCACCTCTGGCACTGCCGCACCTGTGTCTGGCCTGCTGCCCTGATGACACCCCCCAGCTGGCAGGGCACTCTCTGTCTGGAGTGAACACCCAGAGCATCACAGCCAGAAGGTGTGGACAACAGCAGGCAATGGGTTCCGATTAGAACCCAGCAGCCATTAGAGTCATGTCTCCCTGGCAGTCCTGTTCCTGGCTCCTTCTCCTCCCCCTCCCTTCTGGCCCTGGCTGACCTGACCTGGCCTGGCTGTGATGTGATGTGATGTGTGCACTCTCCAGAGTGAACACCCAAAGCATCATAGCCAGGAGGTGTGGCCAGCAGCAGGCAATGGGTTTCAATGAGAGTCCACCAGCCATTAGAATCAATAGCCTGGCAGGGCACTTTGAAAAAATGTCTCCCAGGTCAGAACCTCTGGCTTCTCCTCCCCCCACCCTCCCTTCAGTGGGAGGAGCCAGACTGCAATTTCAGTGGAGCCAGTTTTCCGCACATGGCAATGACTGCAGCTGCCTTCTCCTGTCTGGTAAGTTTTAGGGCCCTTGGGCTCTACTTAAATGAAATATTTGTTTGTCTTCCCCATAGCAGATTGGAAGCCTGTGGTAGGGTGGGCAGATTGGGGGTAGTTGTGTGCTTTAAGATTAAATGGTGTCTCCTGCTTGCCCCCATGTGCACTGTGGGGGCTTGCTTCTAACCTGCTGCTTCTTAAGTGAATAAAAAGAGGGTTGTTGTTGTTTTTTGCCTTGCTTGTGTTTCCCCTGGGCAGATTGGAGGGTAGGGCAGTATTAAGATTTGTGACCCCATGTGCACTGTGGGGGGACTTGGTTCTAACTTGCTGCTTCTAAAAGTGATTTTTTTATTTTATTTTTTTAAAGGGAGAGAGAGGATTTGCCTTTCTTGTTTCCCCTGGGCAGATGGGGGTGAAGGAAGCTTTTTGTCTCCTGCCCCAATGTACACTGGGCTTGGTTCTGCTTGGTTGCCTGTTTTCCCGCTGAGCAGATTGTGGGGGAACTTTGCAATAAATCTGCCACCCCCTATCATTGTGTGTGCCCTCATCTCTGCTCCCTTATCCTGAGTTCAGTCTTTTGGTATTTGGGGGTAGGAAGTGGATCCAGGGCCCAGATCCAGGAGCTGGAAAAGAGCATAAAACATCACCATTGGCCACATCTGGCCCCTGAGCCGGAGGTTACTGAGTAGATTTGAAGGTGTGAGATCTGTTTGTGGTGGTCCCATCATGGATTAGACTTTGGGGTTGGCTGATTGCTCTAAAATTACAGGTTGTGGGGGGCGGGTTGTTGTGTTTTTTAAAGAGTTTACCTGTTTCAGTGTTGCCACCTCATGTTTGTAAGTGTTACATATTTGGGGTCACCCTAGGAATGTAACTCCCTGTTGGGATTAATTCCCCCTGGAATGCAAGTCATTGTATAGGGTCATCAACCACACCTAAGCTTGTCTGCCAGCCCCATGTCTTATAACAATGATTTGGGCTGGGCAATGCTGAGTACTGAGCGGGACAGCTTTCAGTCTGTGTCTGAGTAGACAGCTGCAGTCTGGTTGGAGATTTCATGTTGCACTTCAGGGGAGATGGCTACAGAGAGAGCCTTTTTGGGAATCCTCGTGGTGCTGGACATGGAGGAACTAGGACATTTGTAAATAAATGGACTATTATTCTACACAGTTAGGCCGTTTTTAGATGAGCGCGGCGGCGCCCACTCTTGTTTTTCAAAAGACCCGGCAGTCCGTTCTACACGTGACGCTGCCACCGAATACACACATGTGCGGGCGATGCGCATCCATTTCCAGCCGCAAACTGACCGAGTCGGCGATCGAGGCTGGTCATACGCGGCCGGAAATGGATGCGCATCGCCCACGCATGCGCGTATTTGGCGGCAGCATCACATGTAGAACGGACTGCCGGGTCTTTTGAAAAACAAGCGCGGGCGCCGCCGCGCTCGTCTAAAAACGGCCTAAGTCTCTTCAGTTGCTCTCTCCTGTCAAAGGGACACTGACCCAGCAGGGCTGCCCCTAGAACTTCCCACCACCCAGGGAAGTGGGGTGAGCAACAAAAGGGTGTTGAAAATCCATAAGTGATGAGAGTTGTGATAAGCCTGTGATTTTTGGCTTTCACTAAGAAAGCAAGTTTCCCTAAAGTTGTGGAGAGAAGCTTTAAAACATGACTGCAGTGTTTGGCTGAGAAACTGAAGGCAAATGGAAAGAACCCCAGGTTAATTATTGCTTTAAGCTCTGAGTCTGACCTGTTAGTTGGTTTGCTTGAAATCTGGGCTAGCTGTTATGGTACTCATGCCACTGAACATATTGCCTACTGGTGGCTATTGGAGAGAGGTCCCTGCCAGTGGGCTTACAATCTAAAAAGGACACGGGTGAGGGGAACACAGGGACAGACAGACAGACAGACAGACACAGACATTCCCATTTTTTACAGATGGGGAACTGAGGCTAAAATTCCATAGTAAGTTCAAAATTCTGCTTGGCCCTGCCTACTATTGGCTCTTCCCCCCCGACCCACCAACCTTAGAACCCACCAGCCACCACTGATTACAATGGAGAAGATCACGGAATTAGAAGATAAATTGGAACGTTTTTATGCCATCTGATCTGTAGTGTGGCCTTTCATTACAGAGTTTGGACTGATTTCCTAAGCAAAAGACTCAATTTGGCCCTTTTCACAAGAGACACCCCCATCCATCTCCACGCAGTTTTGCTGGGTGATGGGTGGAGGCGCTCATGTGAATGCCACAGGGGATGAGTGGAGATGCATGTGTGCTCCAGCCCTACACCCACTTCCACCCATGACCCACCCACGGAGCAATAGACTCCAATGCCCGATGCTCCATGCGTGGAGATGGGTGTGCACCCATGGGAACCCACCTCTACCCACCACAGCTGCACACCCATCCCCCCACCCACCGTGGTCCATTTAAAAATGGCCTTTGTCTTATAGAAATTTGGTTGAATAAGTGGTAAATGGATAACATAATATTGAATTCTTGTAGCTCTGCAAGTTGATGTACTCTGGTAGCTTCTACCTTATACACCAGACTTGTAGGCTGGGTTTTTCAAATGAATCAAGGTTATAGTGTCATTTTAGTAAATTATGTATACTTTGAATTTCTGTAATTACCTAATCTTCCATAATTGTTTTTATGTCTAATGTACATAATATCTCCCCTTCCTACCCATTTTTTTGTTGTTTAATCCTTCAGAATTTCAGGGACTCTTCTTGTACACACTTATATCTTCAATTAAAAAGAAAAAGGGGGGCGGGGGGACTCTGAGACCTGTGTTTTCTTCTCAACTCTGCCTGGAGTGACCTTGTGAATCTGTTACTTTGTGTAATGGAGATAATCATAGTTATCTTCCTCTTAGGCCTTGAATAGGGCTCATGAATGGCACAGAAATATCAATAGCGCTATGCAGATGGAGTGAAACCACAACTCTGGGTTTCTGGTGGTTACCTAGGCCCACTGGATATCCTGGCAAGTCTGTCTGTCTGTCTGTCTCCCACCCCTGTCCCCTTTGCCATTTTGCCAAGATGCTGTCAGAAATATCAAAGATGCCAAATGCTTGAGAATTATGGGTGACGGGTGACACTTGACTGGTTGAACAGTCAATTTCAGTTTCAATTCAATTAGGATTTATTGGCGTGACAAGCTATACAAATATTGATAGTGGGAAAAGGACAGGTCCTTTAGATACCCATCAGGGTTAGGTCTAACACACAGGATATTCAAGCACTGCTGCTGTCAGATTGCAGTGATGGATCTGGGAACTCTGACCAGCCCATCTAGTGTTCATGCTGGGAGAGAAGTCAGGGACTGCCTGCTAGGCTAAGCTGAGGAAACACAGGATTTCTAAGTGGTGTGAAAATATATGTGCAGCCACCATGGCCACTTCCCTGCCCAGGGACGTGTGGAAGATGGCAGTCACTACCCTTAGGGCTGGGTCAAGGCACACAACAAACACACTGATCAGCGAGCCATCCCCTTCCCCCAGAGAGGGAACAGAACAAATGTGCAGCTGGACAGCCCCACCCCCAGTGTGCCCCCAGTGCCCCACCCCACCATGATGGACACCCATGGTGGCCATTCACAGGGTGCAATGACAACTGATCATGGTGGCCCCCAATCCCTGGTGGAGATGGGGCTGGGAAACAAATGCCCACTATGGCCCGTGTTGGTCTGCCTGGGCGGTCCTTGGCACGGGCTGTACACCCGGGATCTTCCGGGGGACCAATTTTGGGCCAGCCGGCAACCCAGGTAGGGACTGCAGTGGGCCCATATCTGGAGGCCCAGAAACAGATGTCCCTGTGACTCCCCAGCCCAGACAGGCCATAGTGGGCCATAGCAGGTCAGTGTCTCATTTATTTTCACCCGTGGTTCTCAGAGTCGGGTGAAAACAGACATGCACGTAACTCCATTTTTAACATTTCTTATGCATGTTGCAGGGTTGAATTGTCACCCTATGCAGCCCTCCAACATGCATAAGAAATGTTAAAGCAGTGTAAAAGCAGAGTTTAGGGATGAGCGAACAGAACCAAGTTCGGAAATTCGGTTCGGTTCGGTTCGGTTCGAAAATCAAGTTCGGTTTGGAACCTCAGTTCGGTCAACTGAACTATTCAAGTTTGGTCCAAACTCTGAACTTCCAAAAAAAGTTCGGAAATTCAAACCCCATTGAACTAAATGGAATATTATCTTATAGGGATGGGCGAACAGAACCGAGTTCGGAAATTCGGTTCAGTTTGGTTCGAAAATCGAGTTTGGTTCGGAAGTTCGGTTCGGTCGACCGAACTGGTCGAGTTTGGTCCGAACTCTGAACTTCGAACTGCGTTCGCCCATCCCTAGTGGAGTTATGCTGTAAGTCTGTTTTCACCCATTGTGTTACAAAACATAAAGGAGCTCCTAGGGATTTCTTCTGGGTTGCTGGCTTTATTTTATTTTATGTATGTAAGGTCCCAAGTGAAGAATATCTGAAGGGAACACTCTCTTGGGAACCTCTGGTAGGATTATTTGCATACCCATAGTGCCTTGGGGTCATCCCTGTGGTGTTCTGTGAAGCTTCATCAGCAAGAAAAGTATGTACACCTGGCTTTAGTTTGGGTATTTTTGAGCGCTGCAAGACTCCATTTGTGAAATGGGGAACTGTGTGAGGGCAAGAACTTTTCCAAAGTGTCCTGCTATAATGCTTTGGCTTCCTGTCCAGAGATTCAAAGCCTCATTGGAGTAGAGTCTGAAGATGCAGACTGGTAGAGGACTCGTGCTGAGGTTGTGAAGATGAGCAGCAACAACTCAGCAGAGAACAGTGGCTGAGCTGAGGACCACTGATGGTGGAGCAGACCAGCAGCAGTGACTGTGCAGCACATCTGAGTCAAGCAGTGAAACAGCAACAGTGTCTGAGAGAGGCGCATCATTAAGCATAGCAGCAGCAGCAGGTAGGATGGAGCTGGAGAGAAGCCAATTTTCATTCTCCTGTTAAAAATGCCCCTTATGCCACTTAGGCAAGGAGGTGGGTGAAGCCAGCATGAAGGGTTTCCAACCTGGGCATTAACTCCCCTCAAACTCAGAACTTGGTTCTTTTTGTGCTATTGGCATTTGGCTGAAGTGAATGATAATGTAAAATCCACTTACCCATACCTGAATATTGGGGACTTCATAAAAGAATTTTTGGAAGCCTTCTCATTCCATTACTAGCTTTAAGCACACTACATCTGATCTCCTAGCAATTTAGCACAAATAATCTAACCATCTGCCGTGTGATGGTCATCCACTGCTATAATGACCTACCACCATTCCTTCCATGATACCTTTCTTCTCTATGCCCAATGTGAACAAAATGCATGACTGTATGCCTATAGATTCCCATCCCGATAGAAGGGTCTGCTTCTCACCACTAATATTTCTTCCTATAATTGTCCTCTTCTTTTCCATTCAGGAGATATTGTCATTGGCCGATGTCTCCACCTTCAACCAGTACAAGGGATACACCATAAGGGAGGGCCATCCAGGGAGTCCCAGTTAAGGGACTAGCACCAATGGGGACCAAGTCACTGTAGTACTAAATCTCGAAGGTTTCCGTTGTTGGTTTTTTGTCAGCAGTATTAATTTCCCATGATTCACATTCACTAGTTGCTGTATGTAAATAGGTAGGCTGGTCCCCACATATGTTGCTGCAGGATCTAGTTCCAAACAGCACTTCATTTTCCATGTGTCCAGTCCTTCCATATATAGATGTCTACATCCCTAATCCATGCCTTTCCACAAATCTCTTGTAGGTACCTGTTGGTGCAGGTTCCTGGCTTCTTCCCCAGTCCCTGTTGGCACCTGATACTGAATGCTGTCTGGTTGGTGAACTCCCGGCTAGCCAGCAAGCTTTCTGGGCAACACCTTGGCCAGTTCCCAGCAGAGTTCAGCCTAGACCCCCCGGCTTGATGGCTAGAGGCAGACTGCTTAGAACTCAGGACTCCCAGGAGTGGCTACTGCAGGCAGCAAGAGCCCTTAAAAGGTCAAGGGTCATGGTACAATCTACTGCTTCTATGACTTGACATTAGTCAGAATGTCTCCTTGCTTCCTGAAGTTGTCAGTTGTGTCAACATACTTGCACTTTTGGTGAAAATAAACGGGATGGTTGCCTGCGTTGATCCAGTACGGCCTGCCTGGGCCTGAGATTCATCCGCTTGTTTATTGCCCCTCCACCAGATGTTGGGCCGCAGCTGCCCCAGGGCGAACCAGGTAGGCAGCTGGCCTGGGATGCATCCTCTGGAGGATCCTCATCAACCATTCTGGCCCAACAGCTGCCCATGTGGACCAATGCAGGCCCACACATTTGTTCAGTTCTGCCTATCCCCACCACAGGGCAGGGACTGCCATGGCCATTCGCCACGCCTAGTCTCCATGGTTGCATGTCATGGCTACAGAGGGGTGCTGGGAGCAAGGTGGGGCCTCCTGCCCGCATAATTTGTTGAGTTCCCCTGCCCTACTGATGATGTGGGCATGGTGGGACAGCTCCCTGGTTGCCAGGGGTCACAGGTATGTCTGTTCCATGTCGCTCAACAACCTGGAGTGTGGTGGCCTCACTTTTCTGCCCCAGGACAGACCGAGGTGCCACCTCGCCACTGGTGCATCTGTTTTTACCCTTTGTTTTCACCACATTCAGTAATAGACCACATTCTTCACTATTTTTTATCCACACCAACATTTCTTGAATTGCATCCATGACTGTAACAAATAACATTGTGTCATAAACATATCTGAAGTTATTTAAGAGGTGTCTACTAATGGAAATCCCACCTAATTCAACGTTTTCAATACCTTTCTGAGCTTGTCACAATGAATTCCGTGTTCATATTGCAACAACCTGGGGACAAAAATTTGTCCTCCACGCCCTGTCCAGTGGAAAACCAGCCGCTGTCACCTGCTACTGTTTGCACCTTGGTCTATTGTTGATAGTACAGACTTGCACTGATTTTGATGAGATGTTTTGGAATTCCCATTGTTGACGCAATCTTTGTTTCATACAGTATCAGTGACTCAGTATAATTTTTGCATAGTCAATAGTTTCTGCATCAGTCAATGAAGTGATGATTTGATTACATGTACTTCACCCTTTCTTAAGCCATACTGTGATGGGAGTTCAGCTTTCCTCAGTTTCATCATCTGGGTTATAAAGCAGGACCTTATTCACATGCAATATCAAGGAGATGGTACAATTGTAACTAGGTTCTGATATGCCTCTTTTACTTTCATAAGTGAAGAAAGCAAGTCAGCAATCCAGAGCTATGTTAAACCTGGAAAGAAAGAAAAAAGTGATACAAACAAAGATTAACCCATGACCTCTTTTGTAATAATGACTGAAGTCAGTTTTCCCAACTAGGGATGTGCGAACAGGACCGGAAATTCGGTTCGGTTCGAAATTTCAGTTCGGTCGACCGAACTATTCGAGTTCGGTCAAATTCCGAACTTCTGAACCGAGTTTGTACATTCAAAACCAGGGTTTTTTGCCTTCCAAACTAGTTCAGATTCTACTGAACAGTTCGGTCAAATTTGAGTTCAGTTCAAAAGTTTGGTTCAGTCGACCGAACTATTCAAGTTCGGTCCAAACTCCAAACTTCCGAACTGCATTTGTACATCCCTATTCCCAACTCTGCAGCTGTGCTGCAGACTGTAGCAGCCCAGCTAACTTAATATGGTGAGTCAGGCCATCCGTATGGCTGTCTGTAGTCCTCAAACTGCTCTGCTGGAGCACAACTGAGGAATGGGTTGCTTGAAGCTAGCAATAGTATACAGGTGCAAAAGGGTATCTCCTTTTGACAGTTGACTCTTTATGATTGTCCAGAAGGTTCTGGGGTTCAGCAATTGTGAGAAAGCTCACTGCCAGGGAATCGGTGTGTGACAATGGGAAATCTTACTGCCAGAGGATGCGGATTTGGCAGTTGAAAATTTTCTGCCAGAGGATCTTGGTTTGGCAACTAGAGAGTTAGATCTCAGTGTGGCAGTTGAAGACCTCAAGATTTACTGCACTCTCCTGGTTACTAAGAACTATGGCTTGAGTTAACAGAAAGTTAGTTGAAGATCTTCTTCCCTGTAGAGGTAGAAAAGAATTAAAACTGTTTAATTTTCCCCCTAAAATTGACACCTGTGACTGAATTTTAAGCCAGAACCTCATTACTCAAGTCATCGGGTAAAAATAGACATGTAGCTGGGGCAGTGGTGACTCGACCTGGGCTGGATCAGGAAGCCATGGCAGACATTGTCTGGGCCATATCGGGACACCTATTATATGTGCCTGTGGCCGGGATGCCATCCACCACCCACATGCCCCAGGGGAGGGCTGCAACAGACATGTGGCTGGCGGGCTCCAATCCTGTGCTGCTATCAGTGAACCGCTCCCCACTGTGATGGCCAGTCATGGTGACCAATGACAGCCAGTCATGGTGGGCCCCAATCTGGGATGGGTCATGGTGGGCCACAACAGATATACTGGCCTACTGTGGCCCACTGTGGTCTACTTTGGCCCAGTTAGGTGAGCCTTAGCCCAGGTTGTAACTTTGAGGGTTTCCTGAGGTCAGAGCCCGGACTTGTCACTGACACCACCCAGGGCAGCCCCAAGCCAACATCTTGTGGTGCAAAACCAGACGTGCTGGTGGCTCACAGGCCTAAGTCCAAGACTACATGGCACTAAAATGATACTAGCAGTCTGAACTGCAATCATCATACTTTCATAATAGTATTCATATATGACCAGATCTTAGAATCCACTCCAGCTGCTTTGCACAGCTCTGGAAATGCAAAACAGGCATCAACTTGGGGAAAGCACCTTCCATAAAAGGAGATATTCTAAGGTAAAGGGAAGCATTGCTTTATGTCCAGAAAACCCCAGTTAGAGAAATCGCCCGATCCCCAAATAGGGTGGAGCCCAAAGGCAGTTATTTGGGTAATAACTGGGGCTCTAGTCTGGAGTTGAGGGGTGTGGTGGTGCTGTGGGACTCCAGAGCTGTGCATTGTCTGTGCTGCAGGGTCCTGCCTGCTGAAAACTGCATCCCTTGATCTTTAACCCTGAAAAAGGGAGATGGGTGTTCAGCAGGGATGGACCTGTCTAGAGCTAGTGATTGTACAATGCCAGGTGTATATATAAATGACAGGGGACAGTTTTCTGTAATAAGGATGTTGGGAGGAGGAAGAATCTGGGAGGAGGAAGAAGAGGGGATAGGGAAGAGAAGAGGGGATAGGGAAAAGAAGAGGGGTAAGGGGCCCCCAAACTCATTTCTTGTCCCTGAGCCCACTCTAACCTAGCTACGCCCCTGAGTATTAGGTATTGTGCCTGAGCAGAAGGGGTGCTCCCGGTTGCTCAGTGACAAGGGGTGGCAGGCTCCTGCAACCAGCTGCACAGGGGAGCAAGATCCTGCTCTCCCAAGCCCCAACCTGCCCCTCCAACCCCAGCTGCCCCCCGCAACATCCCAAGTCCCAAGCTGCCCCCGCAACATCCTGAACCCTGAGCCCCAACCTGCCCCCCCAACCCCCACCCCTAGCTCCCGCCCCCCAACATTCCAAACCCCGCCCTGCCCCCCAACCCCTGCCCTTAGCTCCCGCCCCCCCTCAACATCCCAA
>QEPC01012145.1:721332-739375 GCA_003113815.1 Sphenodon punctatus
TTTTTTTGGTTGGGGGCCACTGAGCACTGAAACGGAGTGATTTGGGGAGCCAGAGCACTGAAATGAGGGCCAGTACCCCCACCAGTGGCAGTCTCCCCCCTGCCATCCCCCCATAACCTCCCGCTCACCCCTGCCAGGCTGCTGAGGATCTGAGTCTGGGGACTCAGCTCCGATAGGCCCCAAATCTGGTACACTCTGCCCACCCCAAGCCACGCCCCCAAGCCACGCCCCCTTAGCCCATTTCCGGCTCACCGGCGGCAAAGCCGCCGGCACAGGGCCACTAACACTATATTTTCCCGGGCCACTTTGATTTCCCAATCCGCCCCTGATGGCTACCAATTAACATGGTTTTATAATTTTAAAGGAATGCTCTGTAGAAGGTTTAGTGTCCTGTGTCCTACTATTTTTTACCTCCCTATAACAAGGAAATCTAAAGGAGTATTGCCTCCAAGTTTACCCTGGTAGCAAATGCTGTCGTAGAATGCTGTCCTAGAAGAAGTTCCACTGATATTTACAGGTCAGTTGGATTCTCTATCTGAAATGCTACATCCAGGAAATATGTAGTGGTGAGTGCAGAGTAGAGTTGAAACAAGTACTCACAAAAACTGTAAAACAGCGATACCTGTCGAATTTCCAGTACCTGAATCAACTCAACAACATCAGGTATCGATCAGTACCCAATTTTGACCAAACTTATTTATTTATTTATTTATTTATTTATTTACTGAATTTATACCCCGCCCCTCCTGAATACAGCTCGGGGCGGCTTCCAACAATAAAAAATACATATAAAAACAAATATAAAACAATTTAAAACAAATCAAAACAATTTAAATGTTTTAAAACAGGGTCCCGGGATACAATTTAACATAAAAACAATAAACAGGGTAGGGGAGATAATAAACCCTAACCCACCCTCCCCCAAAGGCCTGGGTGAACAGCCAGGTTTTACAACACAGCCGGAATGTCAACAGGCTAGGGACCAGGCGAGCTTCCTCCGGAAGGGAGTTCCAAAGGCACGGCCCAGCCACTGAGAATGCCCTCTCCTCCAGGAAGGCACCCCCGGCCGACCGAAAGAACCGCTCTGGAGCGCGGAGGGCATTTAGGTACCCAATGTCCCAGAATGTTGACTTCTGGTCCTGGAATGTCAATTTCCAGTACTGATTTTTTGAATTCTGTATCCATTTTTTGCCTTCTGATACCTATTTTTTGATATTCTGTTCTGGAGAGTTGACTTCCAGTCCTGGAATATCAACTTCTGGTCCTGACTTTTCAGCTTCCAATCCTGTTGGGTTTTTGTTTTGTTTTTCTGTCCCAGTTATTCAGTTTCCTTTCCAATATACCAATTGGAAATATATTTTTTTAAAATTGGTACCGGAACTTACAGATTTTTTGAGTTTCCAGGTATACAATTGGTAATTGGGTAGCCGGCTGAGTAGTATTGGAAAATGTGGGTATTACCCATGGGTAGCCAGTTCACCTCTCGAGGCTACCAGAGGAATCGTGAGGGAGGATTGATGAGGAGGGCAAAGAGGGAGGCAGAGAAAAGAGTGGGTGGATGCTGAAACTGCTGAAGGAGCAGTGAAAAGAGAAAGATTAAACCGGGACCATGCTGACTCTTCATACCACAAATACTCATTTAGGTAATTAGACAGCTATTATGTCAGCTTCACTTTGTCGTGGAAAAGTCTGCAAACTCTAACACAGGGCATCTGGAATCCAATTGACTTATAAAGACCTGGAAGGTATTTCTAGGCTGACATCTATTACCAAGATAAATCTGGTGACCATATTCCTGCAGGTTACTTTGTTAAGTACATAGAGATATGTAGAGTAATTCCAAACACAGTCTAGAAGGAAGTGCTTCAAGGATTTTAATAAAAGTCAATGACATCTATCAAACGGCATTAGAGTGGGTGGCAGGAGAGGGAAATTCTTAGGACACTATACATTTTAAAAATAAAATCACAAGCTATGAGAAAACATACAGATTGCTACCTTCAAATAATGTATATAGAGAATTTAAAATTCTCAAATATTATATTTTCAAGTCCTTATACATCTTGCATGCATGGTTCCTGAGATATAAAGCATTCCTTCCCTGCTTCAGTTGAAGAATTTTGGTGCAACACCAGAACTATAGTCTTATGACTGCTCCATTATAATCAGTACCACTATTTTCTGGTGGGCCTCACATACATGTAAACTGGTATGATATTCCATCCACAGTAGTGTAGATTAGCCAATCCATTGCAATGTACACCAAATAAGTAGTTCTGTATATGTGATGTATGCATTCTTTATTTTTATTATTTATTTTTATTATTTATTATAATAATAATAATAATAATAATAATAATATAAAAAAAAATCTGACAACCAACAGTGCAAGTTCCATTGCAGTTAGTACTTTATAAACACATAGGTGAATACAGCCCATTATAAGGGACATGAAAAGGGAAGAAGAGAGGAATACATGGGAATATTTACAGACATGATGTACACATAAAAATAGGCACTTGTTTATGAACCATTTAAAAACAGGCATATTGTATTTGAGAAACTAGAATTTAAGTGAAATGTAGCTTCTAGATGTTAATGTTTTGATAGTTTATTTTTCTTTTGACAGTCTAGTATATTAAAAAAAGTATAAAAGGTATCCTATTAAATTGGTTGAGTATTTATATTTGTACTATTGCATGGATCAATGTTCAGCTAATCCAGATATTTTCAGTGTCAATGGATTTGTGTGTAACAAGTGTGTTACAGCCAAAAATTATTTGCTGAGCTACTATGTCCTTACTACTAAGGTTTTTCTGTAACTTCAGGTAGGATAACAAACCACTTTTGTTAAACTACTTATTTAAAATAATTCTCTGGAAAGTTTCCTTCTAGACATTCCTGCTCTAAAGAAAAAACACAGGAGTGTCTATACTGGGCACTCCTGTTCTTAATTTTGGTTGAAACCATGCACACCCCTTTGAAGTATTGGCTCTAGTAATACACACCTTATTCCTCTCCATGCCAGCCATATGAACCTATTTACATCATAAGATTCAGCCAGAGGCCAGGAAAGAGATATGTACAGTAATTCCAAACACAGTCTAGAAGGAAGTGCTTCAAAGATTTTCATAAAAGTCAATGACACCTATCAAATGGCATTAGAAACATGTAGGCAGGCATAGCCATGACTACCTCAAGCTGACATGATAGTACCTGTCTCAGTCAAATCTCGCATTATTCAATTGTCTTTAAACATGCATATAAAGTCACAAAGTCAGCAGAGCAGTTTAAACTTCCAGCAAAACAGATGTCAAATAGTGACTATGCTTTGAAATATAAATGATGTCAAGGGTCTTCTGTTGCTATTGAGTAAGGCAAGTCAACTGAAAAGCAAAACAATTTAAATGAAAAACATTATTTTTAATGTTGTGGGGTTTTTAGTCTGCACTAGCAGACTATCAATCTGTCTGTTAGGACTGATCAGGAAATATCTCCTCATGAATTTTTTTTTAATGGAAATTTTAAAAGTTTACATTTTTTGGTTGTTTTTGGCAACAGAAAACCTCAAAACAAAACACCCCTGACTGCCCCACCCTCAAACTGCAAGGTTTTTTTTCTGTTAAGCTGAACAAAAAGTGTTCAGGTTTACATTTTTTTTTAAATGTAACAAACCAAAAAATGTTATTGAAAATAGATTTTTGCAACAGAAATTCCAAATCGAACAGAAAAGAGATTTTGGAGGGAGTGAGGGTGGGGAGGACTTTGACAGAAAAGTGCCTCTCTCTCTCTCTGAATTCCTCAGCAACTATTTAGGCCTGAAAATGCATTTCATCCTCATTCTGCTGTGCACTGGAATTGAACCAATTATTAGGTGCATCCACACTTGCTGCGGCGGACCCAATCCCCACGCACCCTGTGGTGGGCAATCACTGCCACCACACTTCAGGGTCAGTGTGGTGAGTAGGGCAGATGGCCGGCTCCCCCACGGGAAAGCCAGGCTGCTGTGGGCTGTCCTGCCGAACACACACACACCCCACACACACACAGGCCAACGTGCTGGCTACATGAGTGGCCACCTGACCCTGACCCATCCCCCACCCCCGGGCTGCCCACTATCCTGTCCCCAGGTGTGAGGTGACCGTACGGGACCGGAGATAGCACCCGCCACTCAAAGCCCTGCAACGGACCTTGCTGTGTGGCAGGGCAGATGGGCACTGGGCACATGAGCAGCAGCATGCTACTGTGTGTTGGGAAACCGTACCCCACTTTGGGGAAGGCTGCTATGTGTTGCATCCTGACTTTTTTCTGAGCCAGCTGCCTACCCTGCCATGTGGTGGGGGGAACATCTGGTGGCCGTTGAGCACATTTTAATTTATTTATTTATTGAAAACATTTTCTACCCCGCCCCTCCTGCCATAGGCAGATCGGTCCGGCTTACAAATGATGCGCTGCATCGTATGGTAAGGCTTCCCGGAGTGGGGTAAGGCTGCCCAATGCATGGCAGGTGTAATGTATGACTGTACCCAGTAATCTTTATCCTGAACCGCCAGATTCCTGAATTTTCATGCCCTCCTGGGCCACCTGTAGTTTTCTGAAGGTAGGCTTTGGGACAAGCCTTCCGTCTGCCTTGGCAAACTGTAGGGAGGACTGGATAAGCTTCTGCTGTCTTGTGACAAGCTGAATTAGAAAAGATGAAAGAGAAATGGATAGGACAGATTATTTCTTGCCACTGATTTAATTAAATTATTAATTAACTCAAAAGTCCCAAATCGGCTCTGGGTGGCTTACAATCAATAAAAAAACTCTTAAAACACATACCCCCCCCCCAATTCCCTCTTTAGAAACCCTACCTCTAAACCCCCACCTCTGAAAACTTCCCTATCCCCTTCCCCCAACCACATATAATCTCCCAAACAGCCCCTCCCTATCCCCACCTGCCAAATGCCTTACCAAACAAGAAGATGCTCAAACTCAGGGTCAGGCAAACCTATGGAGGAAGGGAGTTCCATCGAACTGGGGCAGCTACCGAGAACGCACACACACACACACACACACACACCCGCAGTGCATCTAACATGGAACACACAGCAGTGGGTGACACTACATGTCCTTAAAGGGAAATATATATTTCAGTACCATAGATGTATAACCTTGATGTAGAGCTAAATATTTTCTAGACTTTTTCAGCTATCTAATTATGAGGAATAGTATTCTGGTCCATGCAATCAACATGCATGGATTGTGATAGAACTATTGAAGTTAAATTTGCATAGGTTGATAAACACAATTATTATGTAAAGCAGTTAATGAAGTGCTTAACTCTAAGTGATGGGACCATTCTCCTGCTTCACGTTAAACAGTAAGTCCCTTATTGAATGGGCGCTTATCCCACGCAAGCCAGTTATATTTTTCTGTGTGTTTTTTCCACCCTGCACAGAACTGAACTCTGCCACACTCAGGAATGAATGTACTGGGCATAGATCCATGCATGCTCTCTCTGTACTGCTGCTGGTCACAGATTTTAGGGCGGGTGTGTGTGCAGAACAAATTAAAATGAATCATCAGATACCAGGTGTCCAAAGTACACTGCAAGTACACTGAGTTACATTCACAGGTAAAGATATAAGGAGAGGAAAGTGCTTCCAAATATACCCTATTTTAGTGAAACAAAAAAAGGTGGCTGGTGAGCAGTAGTATAGCAGTCATGCACCACATTGTAGGGCTACAGTGATAGTGTGGAATATAAGTGCTATGGTCCACTATGGTCCATCCACTATGGTCAAAAGCCCTCAAGTACTGTGGGCACTGGACAGGGTCTGAAACTGTAACAGGGGCCTTATTAGGGATGTGCGAACGCGGTTTGGAAGTTCGGACCGAACTCAGTCTGTTCGGACATCCAAACCGAATGTCCGAACTGAACTCGAAAACAGCCGAACAGTTCGGTCATGTTCAGATGAGTTCGGGGGCGGGAAAAACGTGACTGAGAGGGGGAGGCAGCTGAGAAGCAGAGTTCCTGGCACCAGGGGTGGAGACCAGGGGTGGTTTCAGGGCCAAATGATACTGATACCGAGAAAAAAACTTCGAATTCGGTATCGGTAGCGCTATTTTCGAATGTTCGGCCAAGTTCAGCCGAACCGAACTCCGCCGAACCAAACAACCAAACCCGAACTCGGGTTTTGAACTGAACGACCGAATGTCCGAACATCCGAACCGCATTCAGTTCGCACATCCCTAGGTCTTATCAATGCCTTATGCAATTATACTATCAACTTGATTGTGGATGAGAATGTCTGAATCTCTATGATGCTGCTGCTGTTATGGAGTGACTATGGGTGTTAACAAACGTGACAGTCACCCATTTTGGCCTGCTGAGGCCTGCTTTGGCCCCTGAGTCACTGGCATGTTTGCTGGTGCCCTGCCAGATGTTTGCCCAAGACTGCTCCCGGGCGTGTATCAGCAGCAAGCCTGGGCTGTGATCATGGAGACTTCCGGGATCACAGTCTCAGCTACCATCCACCTGATCAGTCCAAAGCGGGTCACAGCGAGCTATAACATTATTCATGGCCTGCTGTGACCCGGCCCAGATTGGGTTGGTGGCCATCATTGACCACCATGGTTGCCCATCATGGTGGGGGTGGGGTACTGGGTACAGCATGGGGATGGGGTCAGCTACACTTTCATGTGTCCATGCGACCCTTGAGATCATGCGTGGGAGCCTTTTTGGAGAGTCCCCGGGTGAGGCGGGTGGCCACCGATGTTAGATCTTTTTCAGTGGCCGCCCCTGTGTTGTGGAATTCACTCCCAGAGGAGGCTTGGTTGGCCCCCACTCTCCTGCTATTTCAGCTTGTATGTAAGACCTGGCTGTTCCATCAGACTTTTGGTGAGGGGTAGGGGTGGGGGGTTTCCCCACATTGTATTGTATTTTAAATTGTTTTAAATTGTTTAAATTGTTTTTAAAAAAAAATTATTGAATGTTGTTCGCCACTCCGAGCTGCCCTGTGGGCAGGAGGGGTGGGATATACATTTTAAATAAATAAATGCAGCTCCCCACCCTCCCCATTGGCCTTGCCACCAGCATGTTTGCTCTCCAGCCCAACCCAATTGGGACCATGCTGCCGATGGGTTCCTGACCCGAGTTGGGTCATGACAGTGGCACTCCGCCATCACTTCTGTTGACACCATAAACTAATTGCCTAATATATTAATTAAAACCACAAGAAACTGTACAGAGGGAGAAGGAGGACAAGAAGAAGTGGATGGAGTTGATAATGCTTCTTTGATAGTGCGCCTGGGCTCTGTGGGCCTGCTTTTTGAGTCTTTCTATGCTGCACTCTGCTCAAGTGGGTTTAAGCCACTGTAGAAGATTTTCCAATCTCCACACTGTGGAAAACCCACACTGCTTAGTCAAGAGCAATTCTATTCTCACAGTTTCCTTCTTCTCGGGGTCAGGTTTATTCCCAGCCAGACAGTTTCTCAATAGGTTTTCTCTAGCTAACTCTCTTCATGGATTTAACTCTTAGCATTCACTTCCTCCTCTCCCATGGATTGCCAAAACTGTGGATTATTATAGCTCTTTTCCCAGACCAAGTTTTTTGCCTAGGTCATTTGGCAGGTGGGTTTCTTGAGCAGGTGAAGCTGTAGTACTCCAGTTCACCCTACTACATCCACCTTTAGGTAGTAGCTTATTTGCTTAACCACATATCCACCTTTATGCTCCCCTCAACACCAAAGTCATCTGGGGACCAATCTGGTTTCTGGTGTCATATGTAGTTCCAGAGCTACTCTAATTTACTATTAGCTGGCTCTGGTGATTTCTCTAACTGAGGTTTTCTGGACATAAAGCAATGCTTCCCTTTACCTTAGAATATCTCCTTTTATGGAAGGTGCTTTTATATAGCCTTTTTATAGCGCCAGTGATGTACCGGGCTCTTTACAGGGAATAAGATAGACATGGTCCCTGCCTGCCCGAGAGCTTACAATCTAAAGACGGGGAGGGGAGACAGGGAAGGGGGAACAGAGGGAGAGACAAAGGATGCAACATTCATGAGGATGTGAGAGCGCAGGTACACATTCTTGGCTTGGTTACAGTAAATTGGGAGTTTGCAGATACAGGTGGGGGATAATCCTGGATGAGGATGATTAGCAGGAGTTAGGAAGGGCAGAGTGGAAGAGGTGGGTTTTGAGGAGAGACTTGAAGGCATGGAGGGTGGGGGCAAGGCGGACGAGGGCAGGGAGGGAGTTCCAGGTGTGCGGGGCAGTGAAGGAGAAGGGACGAAAGCGGTTGGGGGAGCAGGGGAGACGTGGGAGGGTGAGGGAGGGGATGGAAGAGGAGCAGAGTGCTTGAACGGGTTCAGAGGGAGATCAAGACAGAGAGGTAGGGGGGAGTGAGGTTGTGAAGGGCTTTGTAGGTGAAGACAAGGAGCTTGTGCAGAATACGCTCAGGAAGAGGGAGCCAGTGGAGAGAGGAGAGGCTGTACATGGTCAAAGCGATGGACTAGGTGGATGATCCTGACAGCAGAGTTTTGAACAGAGATGAGGGAGGAAAGATGAGAGTGGGGAAGGCCAGCGAGGAGGAGGTTACAATAGTCATGGCATGAGATGACTAGGGAATGGATGAGAGTTTTGGCAGAGGAGACAGACAGAAAAGGGTGGATCTTAGCAATGTTGTGGAGGGAGAAGCGGCAGGATTTGGCCACGGAGTCAATGTAGGGTTTGAAGGTAAGGTGCGAGTTAAAGATGAAGCCCAAGCTACGGGCTTGGGGGACAGGGAGGATGGAGACCCCGTCAATGGCAAATGACAGGAAAGAGGGAGAGGAAGGATTGGGAAGGAAGATAAGGAGTTCAGATTTCGCCGTGTTCAGTTTGAGCTGGCGTTGAGACATCCAGGTGGAGATATCAGAGAGACAGTTGGTGAGACGAGCTTGAACAGAGGGGGAGAGGGAAGAAGTGGAGAGAGAGAGTTGTGTGTCATCAGTGTATAGGTGATATTGGAAACCGTGGGAGGCAATGAGTTTGCCTACAGATTGGGTGCAGATAGAGAAGAGGAGAGGGTTAAGGACAGAGCCTTGGGGAACCCCGACCGAGAGGGGCAGAGAGGAGGAGGGGGAGGAGTTAGGAAGAGATACATTGAAGGAGCGGTCACAGTGAGTCATGGAAATAATCCAAATAAGTTAATACATAACTAATACTGCATTTGCCCCTACAACTGAATGAATTATTCCTCAGCTGTATGGTCTATGCCAGAGTTGCTGTGAAATGGTCCTAGCGTATAGTTATTATACCTGTTTGTATCATGGTAGCACTAGGAGACCCAAAGGTCCTACTTATTGTAGGAACTTTACATGCAGATTAGAAGATGGGCTGCCCCAAAGGTGTCAGTTGGGGTTACACTGAAGAGCAGCAATTTTTAAAAGGCCAGCAAAGGAGCTATAACCAGCACCCAATTGGCACGAGAGAAAGATACTGCAAGAACTTAACAAAATCCAGTCCAGCAACATAATCACCTGCTCCTTGCTGAGGCTATTTGTTGCATTTGTATCTGCTGGTTTGAGTTACTGCGTGTACCAGAAGCATAGACAAAGTAGGGTTTGCCGTGTTGGTCCCAAATTTAGGCAACAGAGACAAAGAAGTTAAAGTGATAGCATTTATTGGACCAACTACAGTTGGTGGAGGTATGAAAGATTTTGGAACTCACAGGACTGACTGATCTGGAAATTTCTTCTTTGTCGAGCCTACCTGACATGAAAGTAGGGGAAAGAAAGTTGTATGGGCTGAATGCCTTCATCCATGATGGGAAGAGTCTTCCCTGCCTAGTTCTGGAGGACACTGTTGCAGGTTAGTAGTCAAAATCAAATACACAACTGAATAGGAAAGTAGTCTCTTCTTTCTCCTTCCAGGCCCTGTCTACCCACTCTCCCCCAGTGCTTACCTATGTTTAGCTCATACTTAAGCAGTGTTTTGAAGAAGCACAGTGCCATACAATAGTAAGTTATTATCACCGTATTACTTGATTCTTCCAGATCAAAAGTTAACTATTAAAATTTAAAGTACTAGAGTTTCTGACTTCACATTATCTGTGATGCGATAGAGCTCCAACTTTACGCTCACTGGATCAAACTCGAGCTGATGCAGTCCCATTGACTTCAACTAAGCTGTCCCCACAAATACGAGGCACGACTTGCGTTTGTTTGCTTTCTGTCTTTCATTCTCAGCCTATTCCCATGGCAAACACACGTGCGCTGCACAGGTTTTATGTCACGTTGCGCCGTGTGTTGATTTTAGAGTGACCCCATTTGCTCTGACCTCTTTGTTGTCCTATTTTCATCTAGTCCCTGTTATTTTGTGATATGTAGGGCAGAGCCAGACAGTAGGCATCCCACTGCATTTGTGTCCATGTAAACTAAATCCTTAATAATTAATGATCGGGTATTGAGCTGGTAACCCGATGAGAACCATACCACAGACATTTGCTAGGGCTCACATGGCATTGATACTGGACAGCTCTACTTGTTTTCAGTTAACAGAACTAGAAGAATATCAACTCTTAAATGTATACTTACTCTTCCCATTTTCCACTGATAGATGCTTTTTGCCATCCATTTTTAATGTACTTACTATGGGTTTTCAATAGGGCTAAAACAAGATCTCTCAACAATTGAGAATCTCGTTGAAATCTCAGTTCTCAAGTAATCTGAGATGAACCAAAAACTGGAACGTTTTTTGTTGAGTTCTCTGCAAGAATTTTTTAAAAAACTTAAATCAAAATCATTGTGCATGTGAAAAATGGCCACCGGACAGTTTTGCGCATGTGCCAAATGGCTGACACCCTTACCCAAAATGGCAGCAATGCCATCAGTGCCTTTTTGGCTAAGGGCAGTGGCCATTGTGAGCATGTGCAAAACAGTCTTGCAGCTATTTTGTGCATGCACAATGACTTTTTTCATGCCCAGAATGAGGTTTCAGGCAAGAAAATAAAATAATAATAAAAAATCATTTTGCATGTGTCAAATGGCTGCCACAGCATTTTGTGCATGTGCAAAATGGCCACCACCCTTAACCAAAATGGCAGGGACACTATTACCACCATTTTGGTTAAGGGCGGACCACCATGGTCCGGAGAGGCGGGGAAGGGCAGGCTGCCTGTCCTCCAGGTGCGTGGGCCACTGCATACAGCGGAGGAGCAGAGCTGGGCAGATGCACATTCATGTATCTCCCTGCCCCCTCCCCGGCCTGGCTGCTGTCAGGTTTGTTTAGTGGCCAGTCCGAGTCCCAGCCAGAGTGAAAGGTCCCACCACCATCCAGGTAAGTCTGTGGCGGCACTGGGAGCTGTCACTTCTGTTTTCACTCTCCGTTTAACATTTAAAGATCCAATTAGGCTTCAATTTACAACATTATAAAAGTTATAAACTGTAGACAGACTAGTTTAACTTGTGAAATGAAATGTTGATTTGTTGAATAACTTGATTTTAAGAAAATAATTAAATCATTATGTTCACTTTGACTTTTGGTACCTTCAGCTTCACTGATATTTATTTATTTTATTTATTTATTTAAAATTTATATCCCGCCCCTCCTGCCCTCCGGGTAGCCTGGGGCGGCAAACAACATTCAATAAAAACAATATAATTTTTTTAAAAACAATTAAAAGTACAATATGTGGGGAAACCCACCCCACCCCACCCCGACCCCTCACCAAAAGCCTGACAGAACAGCAAGGTCTTACATACACACCGAAACAGCAGGAGAATGGGAGCCAACTGAGCCTCCTCCAGGAGCGAATTCTACAGCACAGGGGCAGCCACTGAAAAAGATCTAACATCGGTGGCCACCCGCCTCACCCGGAGAACCTCCAAAAAGGCTCCCACGGATGATCTCAAGGGTCACACGGGCACATGGGGAGTGAGGCGGTCCCGCAGATAAGCAGGGCCCAGGCCGTGAAGGGCTTTAAAGGTTAAAACCAGCACCTTGAACCTGGCCCGGTGCTTTATAGGCAGCCAGTGCAGAGCCCGGAGCACTGGTGTCATGTGCTCCCTGCGACCCACCCCCATCAGGAGACTGGCCGCGGCATTCTGCACCAGCTGCAACCTCCGGACCAGCTTCTCGGGCAGCCCCACGTAGAGCGCGTTGCAGTAATCCAGCCTCGAGGTGATGAAGGCATGGATGACAGTGGCGAGGTCGGAGTCTGAGAGATATGGCTGAAGCCGCTGGACAAGATGTAACTGCCGAAACGCACTCCCCACCACGGCCACAACCTGAGATTCCAGGCTGAGCCGCGAATCGAGGAATATTGCCCATTCCCCTAGCTGCGTAATAGCCAGAACCCTGATATAAACTAGGCGGGCTCGGACCAGGATAAGGCTGTGCAGGACCAGACCCTGCAAGCCACCCCTCACTTCCTCCTCCCCCCCCCCAGGGAATTAACTCAGTTCAGACACAGGTTAGTGCAACAGTTCAGTCTTATTCTGCTTAGTAGATGCAGTCTCAACAGGTTTACACAGTTCGCAGAGGAATAGCGACAGTCGTTTCCCATACCCCAGCCTTCGCTTAGCTGGACAACCTGCGTAGTTCCCCTCAGGTTGTTCTCCAGCTGGCCATTACAATCTGTCCCAGCTGAACATGGTTCACGCTATTCAACTCGTCCCCTCAATTCAAGTCTTTAACCCGCTATTTAATTTAATTTAATAGTTTAATTTAATTTTATTTATTTATTTATTTATTTGATTTATACACCACCCCTCTTGCACGCAAGTATCTCAGGGGGCCAACATAAAAGCATTAAAACAACAATACATTATAAAAGATATAAATATTAATATAAATCAAAATAAAAATAAAAAATATATAAATACAGCAGTCAACCCATAGCAGCAGTAGAAAGACAAACTCTGATCTGTGAAAAAGCCAGCCTCCCCAACTAACCTCCCCTCCCCCCAATGCCTGGCAGAAGAGCCAGGTCTTACAACTTCATTGGAAAGCCAGGAGATCCGGGCTGAGGTGAACCTCCACCGGGAGGGCCTTCCACAGTGATGGCGCAACTGCTGAGAACACCCGCCTGTTGGTCCGAACTCACCAATAATACAGGACCTCCAGGAGGGTGATTGCAGGGGCCGTCCTGGATCCCAGGGGATGAGGGCTTTAAAGGTTAAAACCAGCACCTTGAATCAGGCCCAGAAGATAATAGACAGCCAGTGCAATGCTCAGAGCACTGGTTGTATGTGCTCCCTGTGGCCTGTCCCAGTAAGTAGACAGGCTGCTGCATTTTGCACCAGCTGCAGTTTTCAAACCATAACCATGGGCAGCCCCATGTAGGGCACATTGCAATAGACAAGTCTCGAGGTGACAAATGCATGGATAATAGTGTTTGATTTGAGTGGAGACAGATTAGGGCTGCTGCTGGTATACCATGCACCTACCTGTATGGCAGCATCCCTTCACACTCTAGCAGATGTGGTGTCAGAGGTGGTCTTGTGGTCTCCAAGGATGTTAGTCCTGGGGGACTTCAATATCCACACTGATACCAATCTTGTGGGAGTGGAGCATGAGTTCATGGCCATCATGGCAACCATGGGACTGTCTCAGAGAGTTGTTGGCCCAAAACATGATGGGGGACATACCCTGGACTTAATATTCTGCACTGGCCTTGTGGCGAGGGATCCGGTAGTGGGGGTGGAGGGGTCAGCAGTGCCCTTGTCATGGTTGGATCATTATTTCCTCCAGGACGGTCTCCCGGTGCATGTCTTCCGCCGGTGTCTTCCCCTGGAAAGATGCAGAACCAGTTCAGTTGATTCGTCCCCAGAGACTTATGGAACCAGAAAGTTTCCAGAATTCTCTTGGGAAAGTACTTCCCAATCTTGACGGTCGCTCACTCGATGACCTCTTAGCCCTGTGGAATGTCATGCTGACTGAGGCCATCGATCGAATGGCTCCTAGGCATCCACTTCCTGAATGCCGACAACACAGGACCCCCTGGTTTACAGAAGACCTCTCATTGGCCTCTAGGCCACACTACCAATTCGAATGGCAGGACTTCGGAAGGAGATCAGCCTTTGCCAAAATAAGATGCAATGGCTTTCCATCAGCACTCCTGGAGGGGCGGTATAGGGGTACCCCTTACGCCCACCGGCTGTGTACGCTGTGCGATAGGGGAGAGGTTGATTCACCAGCCCATATACTCTTGGATTGTCCTATGTTAACTGCTCCTAGATTACAACATCTACAGGGGGCTTTGAGAGTGAGGGGGTCTTGTCCCAACTCTGATCTACTGAAGCAGCTGCTCAGTCCCTATGATTCAGAAACCACCCGGGCGGTGGCAAGTTTTTGCTTGAAAGCTCTCCAAATTAGGAGAAGGTGTCTGGAGAGCAATTAACCACCAGGAAATGTGTCACTGGGGGAGATTAAGACATGGCAAATGGAGGAAGTCGCCTAGTAGTGAGGGACAGGTGTGAATAAGCTATTTTATGGTTAATGATTTTGCGGACTAGCTATGCCCTGTGGGGATAGGCATATCCGATTTTATATTTTATCCTTTTGAATTTATCGTCAGCTCGGTACTTTGGGCTGTTTTATGTATTATGTTGTATGGGATGTATTCACTGTCTGTAGAACAGATTTGTTGATGACCGTTGGTCAAACAATAAAGACGATTGATTGATTGATTGATTGATTGATTGATTGATTGATTGATTGATTACAGAAGACCTGCGATGGATGAAGCAGGACGGATGGCAGTTGGAGCGACAGTGGCGTCGCACTCGAGCTGAAGCTGACCGATTGCGGCATAGAGTCAGTTTAAAGACCTATGCGGTGGCTGTGCGGACAGCAAAGATGTACTTTGCTGCCTTCATAACATCTGCAAAGTCGCGTCCAGCTGAGTTTTTTTTAATGTAAGTTTATTTTTTATTTTTCAAATTTGTTATGCCGCCCCTCCTGCCACAGGCACCTTGGGGCAGCTTACAATCATTAAAAACAATTAAAATATAATGTCATAAAAGGAGGGGGGAAATAACACAACCCCCAACACCCCCACCCCCCAGGTGGTGTGCAGAGGCTGGTCAGTCTGGCCTCTCTCCATCTGGAACTGGAATCTTCCAGTGCTCACTGTGACATGTTTGTCCACTTTTTCATGGATAAAATTGCTCAGATTCACCAAGATTTCGATGCCGCACTTATAGCAGTGGGAGAACCAGAGGTGATGAATGTCCCGCCTTGTCCAGTTTCATGGGATCAGTTTCAGTGGGTGTCACCCTTTGATGCAGCGGATGTTCTTAGGTCGGTCAGAGCCACCTGTTGTGAATTAGATCCTTGCCTGTCCTGGCTAATTAAAGCTTGCCATGAGTCATTTGGACTGTTGCTGACTGGGGTTGTCAATGCCTTCCTTAGGGAGGGCAGAGTGCTGGGCCACCTCAAGGAGGTGGTGGTGCAGCCTCTGCTCAAGAAGCCATCGCTTGACATTGACTCCCGCGCCAGCTATCGACCAGTCTCTAACCTTCCCTTTTTAGGGAAGGTTACTGAACAGGTGGTGGCTCGGCAGCTTCAGGGGCATCTAGATCGAATCAGTTTTCTTGATCCCTCACAGTCTGGCGTTCGTCCTGGGTTTGGCATGGAGACTATGCTTGTGGCTTTGGTCATTGACCTGCACCATGAGTTGGATCAGGGCAGATCATCTCTTTTGATCTTGTTAGATCTGTTGGCAGCATTTGATACCGTTGACCATGAGATGTTGGTGGCTCGCCTGTGGGACTGAGTGGGGGTGGGCGGAATTGTACTTGAATGGTTCAGCTCTTTTTTAGCCAGAGGAACTCAGCAAGTGGTGCTTGGGGAGTGTTCATCATCTCCCCAGGACCTCACGTGTGGAGTCCCGCAGGGTTCTATTTTGTCCCCACTCCTGTTCAACGTGTATATGCAGCCTTTGGGTGAGGTTGTGAGAGAGTTCGGCATACCTCTCTTTTTCAGCAGACCCAGACTTGGCAGTCTCCATGCTTACCCACTGTCTGGCGGCTGTGGGGGACTGGATGAGAGTGAGTCATCTGAGACTGAATCCCGACGGAGGTGATGTTGGTGGGTAGGGCTGCGGGAGTCATGGCCCCTGTCATTGATGGGGTCTGCCCTCCTCTAGCCACTTAGGTCCATAGTTTGGGGGTGCTCCTCAACTCGCAGCTCCGCCTGGATTCTCAGGTGGAGGCAGTGGTGAGGAGCGCCTTTCGCCAGTTACATCTGGTACAATGGCTACGGACGTATTTTTCAAACTCTGATTTGGCCACCATCATCCATGCCTTCATCACCACTAGACTAGACTACTGTAACGCACTCTACATGGGGCTACCCTGGGTGACAGTCCGGAAGCTGCAGCTGGTGCAGAGTGTGGTGGCCCGTCTCCTTATGGGGATGGGCTGTCATCAGCACATTACACCAGTGCTCCGTTCTCTGCACTGGCTGCCTATTGTCTTCCAGGCCCGATTCAAGGTGTTGGTGTTGACCTATAAAGCTGAGGAATTATGGTTGCATGTTTTTCACAACAAATGGAGTTGATCATTGCAGACTTTGCTGCTGATATCACAAGCACTTCATTGCATAAATGCAACATTTAACAAGATGTAGCCAGACAGGAAAGAATCCAAAACAAATACAGGATGACCACTACTTCTCAACTTTGTTGTCCTACCACTGCACGTAACATAACAGCTCATGACATTTGATAGAGACAAATTTTTGATGATATCTTTTATTGGACAGACTTCTGTTGCTAAGAGTATGGCTTTTTTTACATGGATACCCCACCCCAAACCCCCACTTTGTGTTCGGGTGAGTGTGTGGGGGGAGGCATCCATGTATACAGCCGGTGGGGGGATGGGTATCCACTCAGTGTTCACCCGTGTGAACAGGATGGGTGGGGGTGCATGCATACTCCCACACAACACCTACCTCCACCCACCACACACCCATCTCCACCCATGGAGCCCTCCGGAAAACCAAAGGAGGCTCCGTGGGTGGAAATGGGTGGGTGGGTGTCTGTATAAATGGACATACACACACCTCCACCCACCATAGCTAAACACCCATCCCCCCACCCACTTCCGTCTGTGTAAAAAGGGCCTATGCAAGCTTTCAGGCCACACAGAACCCTTGCTCAGGCAAGTAAGAAATCAGAGTTAGTTAGTTAGTTAGTTATATCCCACCTCTCCTGCCTAGGCAGCACAATTATAGACTGAGATAAGCAAGACAGGTAATACCTGTCCCAGATAAATAATTTATGTTGTAGACTACTAGATGCATTTTCTCATTGTTGTTTTTTTTAAGAACATTTCCATTTACTCTATACATTATTATTATTATTATTATTATTATTATAAACATTTATACAGCACCAGCCATGTGCCTGGCACTGTACAGAACATAGAAATAGACGCGGTCCCTGCCTGTGGCTTACAATCTAAAAGACAAGGAGGAGGAGACAGGGAGAGGGGACAGTGGGAGAGACAGGGGAGAAGACAAACAAACATTCAGGCGGATGCGAAGTCTCAGGTGTGTGTGCTTGACTTGCTTACAATCAGGTTGGTTGCAGCAGTCTGCAGAGGAGGGCAGACAGTAAGTATATGGGGAATGACTAGCAGGCATTAGGAAAGGCGGCGAGGAAAAAATGGGTCTTGAGGAGGGATTTGAAGGAGCAGAGGGAGGTGGCAAGGTGGATGTGGGTAGGCAGGGAGTTCCAGGCATGGGGGGCAGCGAGGGAGAAGGGTCGAAGGTGGTTAGGTGAGCAGAAGAAACAAGGGAGAGTGAGGTAGGGGACCGAGGAGGAGCAGAGAGCGCGTGCAGGAGTGCGTAGGGAGATTAGGTCTGAGAGGTAGGGGGGAGCTTGGTTGTGGAGTGTTTTGAACGTGAATACCAGGAGTTTAAACAGGATACATTCAGGAAGGGGGAGCCAGTGAAGAGAGAAGAGGAGAGGCTGCACATGGTCGAAGCGACGGGCAGAGTGAATGACCTTGGCAGCAGAGTTTTGGATTGCGATAAGGGGGGACAGGTGAGAGCGAGGGAGGCCAGCAAG
>QEPC01012145.1:740661-751801 GCA_003113815.1 Sphenodon punctatus
GGAGGTGGGTGGGAGGCAATGTCCTGACGGATCTTGTCAATCTTTGAGGTGAAGAATGATGCAAGATCCTGAGCAGCAAGGGAAGAGGGCGGAGGAGGGCAGGGGGGTTTAAGAAGGGAGTCGAAAGTAGAGAAGAGGCGGCGAGGGTCGCGAGTGAAAGTTTCGATCCTGGAGGCATAATAGTGTTGTTTAGCTAGGGAGATAGCCAAGGAGCGAGAGGAGAGGGAGAATTTGTAGTGGAGGAAGTCAGGGAGGGAGCGGGATTTGCACCAGAGGCGTTCAGCAGCCCGGGTGCAGGAGCGGAGGTAGCGGATGTTATCGGTTTAACAAGTATAAGACATAGGCCGTTTTTAAATGGACCACTGTGGGTGGGTGGATGGGTGAATGTGCGGTTGCAGTGGGTAGGAATGGGTGCACAGCCACCTCCACCTATCTCCACCCACAGAGCATCAGGCAATGGAGCCCATTGCTCCGTGAGTGGGTGATGGGTGGAGGTGGGTGTAGCAAAGGTGCATGCACACACCCCCACCCATCCCCTGCAGCATTCACACAGGTGCCTCCATGCAGCAAAACTGTGTGGCGATGGGTGAGGGCGTCTCATGTGAAAAGGGCCATACATACAGCGGAATAATTTGCGTAAAGAGCTTATGGCTATATATTACATTTCTGGAATTTCTTGCAGGCAGACAGTGAAGGTGAAATTCTGACTCCGTTTATGTCAACAACAAAAGTCCTATTGACTTTAGTGGAATCAGAATATCACTTTAAGTGTACAAATCTGCAATTTTTGCACCTACAGGTTCACAGTCCTGAAAATGCTCAGTCTACAGTAGCTCCATTATCTCCAATAAATCTACTCCAGAGTAAGAGGGTTCTGGATTGAAGACACAAGTGTGAGTGAAACACTGAGAGCGCAATATTTTGCAGTTACATACAGATTAAGTCATTTAGGGCCTGATACAAAGCCCAATAAAGTCAGCTGTAAGACTTCCAATTGCTTCAATGGACTTTCCATCATGACAATAGTTTTCTTAGTATTAGATAGCCCTAGTATAACAATAGTCAGGTAGTTAGCTGGGACAATGCTGTGTTTGTGAGGTCCCTTAGACTGCAATCTTAAATGCAGATTCAGTGGGGCTCCATCAGTGCATTTAGAATCAAAGTATGGATTTGTTAAAAGAGTCCAGCATTCAAATATTTAAGTGATATAAATTTGCATGTACAAATTGCTTGGGGACAAAATTGTGTCAACAATTTGTAAGTCTAAGTCTAAAAGCTGGATTTTCAAAACCTGGCTCTTGAGTTTTATAGTCCATTTTTAATGTATTTTAAACTCCAAATCAAAATTACCTAGTTGAATTCCCATTATTCTCAGTAGGCTTGGGCTAGATTTATGAATTACCTTGGATTAATTGCCATATAGCATTCTGGTTTTATGGTGTAATTGGGTGTGTCTAAATGCATTCCATTTTATGACTTGCTTTAGGGTATATTTTGGATGAACTTCACAGTGTTTTAGTCAATGCCAGGAAAAAAAAATCAGCATTAAAGTTTCTAGTTTTATAGGTTCTGTTTCTGGAAAACTTTGGAAGGAAAATCTGTTTATTTTCAATTTTTCTCAATCATAGTCTTTTTTTCAAATGTAAACTTTGAACCAAGGTTGATATTTATTTTTGTTCCAAATGCAGTGAAGTTGCTATGCCAAATGATGACTAAAAGACACAATAAAAATACAGAAGTATCTCTCTCTGCCTTACTTTGCAAAGCTTCCCCCTCATAGATTCTAGGTCCTAAGAATCAGAGTGAAATTTTTGCAAAGCAAGAATAATATCTTCATTCCGTTTCTGGGCATTGGTTTGTGTGTTCTAGGAGGATGCTGGGTTCTTCTTCCAGCCTGCCATTTGGGGAGCTTTGTGTCATGGGAACATGAATACTACAGCTGACAGTAATCAAACTACCAGAAGCGCAAGACACTTGTTTTGTCAGTCAAGCGTCTAGATCTATGGAATTTCCTACCAAGTTGCAAGGTGGAGGCCTTCGGCTACCATCTAAGGGTACAAACAATGCCTAAGACAAGACTCTAAGCATCTTTTGATCTTGTGGAATGATATATGAAGCTAAATAAACTAGTCTTTTTGAACCCTCAGGTCTTGGTGTCTAGAAAATGCCTGTCCCATTGCTAGCAGAATGGTCTCTTATAACTTTTCTATGCATAGCATTTAGTCTCTATTTTAGTCCAAGCACTGACTGAATCTGTTGCCCTCTTCTCTTTCACAGTAAAAACCCCATGAGAAAAGAAAGCATCTTCAGGCACTTACATCACAATCTTGGAACCACTGACACCAGAGTAATCCCAATGACTTTGGGTAAAAACAAAAAACAAATGTTCAGGCAGCAAGGCAGCTCCCCAACTAAGGGTGGAAAACCATGGCCACCGCTCTCCGGGTCAGCGAGCTGCATGAAACAAACAGGCCTGCCATTGGGAGCTCCATCCCACCACCTACATGACCCATGCAGGTGTCAAGCCCCCTGCCCCCCATGACATGCAGACATTGTAAACAGCCACAGTGCACAGCCTAGCCAAGACCCAAATAGACGAATGGGCCCGTGTTGGCCCAGGTGGGCGGCCCCAGGCCTGGGATGCTTTGCCAGAGATTTTCTGGGGACACGTCCAGGGTCAGACACCTACCAACCCAAGGGCAGAGACAGACTCACATCTAGCAGTGCATGAATGAACACACATGCCAGTGAGTCCTGGGCCAAAGCAGGCTACACCGGACCAACATCACATCTGTTAACACCCTTTGAAGGCATTACTCTGGAGTAAGTGGTTTCAGGCTTAGAGTGTGAGGAGGACTCCACATGTTTATCCAAACAGACCCGTTGAAATCAGAAATTTGTGTCATTTCAGTCCTTTCTTTGAGAATCTCAGCAGTGTCTTTGCAGCCTTTAAGGCTTTGGGTTTTTAACATAGCATGTTTTTAAACGAGATGTTACCATGCATGGCCACACAGGAGCCACTCATCTGACTGCCTGTCTGAAGGTGGTGGGGGAGCTTCTGTGAGCCACTGAGCACCTTCTCATGGTAGCTTGGTGCACTGCCAAGAAATCCAGAGGGCAAGCCGAAAAATTGCATGGCAACAGAAGCCCACACATCCCCTGCCGGTATGAACTAGGGCAGCCACCCATGCCAGCAGATAGGCACCCACTCATAGGCACTGTAGGTGGGGAGCACAGGCTTTAAGAGTCACAGGAACTGGCCACGAGAACTGGGGAGCCAGGCTCCCCGGCATTCACACCAGAACATGTCAGTTTCAAAGGCCAGCCAGGCTTGCCTCCTCACCCCCATGGTCTGTGGCAGAGGAAATACAAAGTGACTGCCATGGTAGCCACACTTGGAGCCACCCATTAGAATCCCTCCCCCCACGCTCCACCTGAGAGGGTGCTCCGCAACTGTGCCACTCAGCAGCCATGGCCTGCCCCCAGCCTTGCTCCTTTAAAAACCTCCATAGTTGTGGCCACATGGTCAACGTACTGCGCAATTAAACCTATATTTTGGTACGTAAATATAAAAAGACTTCATGAGAGGTGATGATTACTTGCAGTTTCCACTGAATTCATTAGGCCAATACATTTAAACTGTGGTTTCCATCTGAACTAGGGCTGAAATGAGAATCGTTCCAATTCTCACAAGATTCTCATGAGAATCGAGAAATGTTACCAAGATCTCGACAAGATCTTGGTAATGTTTTTGAGATCTTGCAAGAATCTTGAGAAAATTTTAAAACACTCAGTACATGTACAAAATGGCCACCATAGCCATTCTGTGCATGCACCGCCCTTTTCCAAAATAGTGCCACTGCCAGCAGCATCGGTGCCATTTTGGAAAAGGGAAGGCAGTCTGTGCATGTGCTGCGCCATTCATGCATGCGCAGAATGGCTACCATTTTCCAAAATGGAGCCAACACTGCTGGCACCATTTTGGAAAAGGGTACACATGTGCAGAATTGCCCCAGTGGCCATTTGCGCATGTGCAGTGAGTTTTTTATGTTTTTGTTCACTGTGAGACCACCTCTTCAGTGAACTTGCCTCCTCTGCAGAGAAGCAGAGAGGGCAGAGAGCAGTCCTGGAGCATCCCCCATCTCTGAGAGAGGCAACTAGGTGAGTAAAAGGTTGGGGTGGGAGTTAAAAGTGCGGGGGAGATTCTTGCTTTTATTGGTAAGAATCAGGGCAATTCTTGGCTCATTCTCATTTGCAAGAACGAGCCAAGAACCCTGATTCTCATCGAGAAATGCGAGAATCCGAGTAGTGAATTTCAGCCCTAATCCAAACAAAACATTGGACATCTAAAACTGAAAATATTGACCACCCTCTGAGAAGACATAGGGTGATTTCAGACATTGACTTTTACCACAGTCAATCCCCTGTGGTGGAGGAGTGCCCCTAACATCTGAAGGGGTTCCCGCCAGATATTCACCCCATTGAACCTCCGGCGGGAATCCGAATAACCACCATTCCGGAAGGGAGGCCGGCCTCACCTCTGGAATGGTGGTTAGCTGGACCACGGTCCGGAAATGGTGGAGAGTACAATCTGTTACCTCCGACGAGCCCAGAGCATGGTTCCAGCCACAATCCGGGATCGGGCGCAGCGGCCAGGTTGGCCGCTGTGCCCGCCCATCTCCAGGAGGGAGGACGGCCGGGGGAGCGTGGGGGGGCGGGGCTGGGCGACCGCACATCACGCCGCACAGCCCTGCCCCCTCCCTAATCCCCGAGCAGAATCAGGCCAGCACATCTAAAGGACAGACGGCCTGATTCCTGTCCGGGATCCGAAACAGATCCCGGACCGTGGCAACAAGGGAGATCGGCATGTCTGAAATCACCCATATGGTAATTTATTATTATTATTATTATTATTTTATTATAAGCATTTGTATAGCGCCAGCTGTGTACCTGGCGCTTTACAGAACAATGAGATAGACGCGGTCCCTTCCTATGGCTTACAATCTAATAGACTTGGAGGGGGAAGACAAGGAAAGGGGACATAGGGAGAGACAAGGGATAAAAACATTCAAGCGGATGCGAAGTCTCAGGTGCATGTGCTTGGCTTGGTTGCAGTTAGGCAGGAGTCCTTGGGGAGGGCAGACAGTAAGTATTGAGAGGGAAGGTGTCGGGAAAGACTTGGGTTTTGAGGAGGGATTTGAAGGTGCGGAGGGAGGGGGCGAGGCGAATGTGAGCAGGGAGGGAGTTCCAGGCATGGGGACAGCAAGGGAGAAGGAACAAAGGAAGTTAGGGGAGCAGGGAAGACGAGGGAGAGCAAGAGAGGGGACAAAGGAGTAGCGGAGAGTGTGTGCAGGAGTGTGTAAGGAGATAAGGGCTGGGAGGTAAGGGGGAGCCAGGTTGTGAAGGGTTTTGTAAGTAAATATCAGGAGTTTGTGTAGGATGCGTGCGGGAAGGGGGAGCCAGTGAAGTGAGGAGAGGAGAGGAGAGGTGAGGTTGCACGTGGTCAAAGCAACGGGCTGAGTGGATGATCCTAGCAGCGGAGTTTTGGATGGAAATAAGGGAGGACAGGTGAGAGTGGGGGAGGCCAGTAAGGAGGAGGTTGCATTAGTCAAGGCAAGAGAGGATCATGGCATGAACAAGGTTTTTGGCTGAGGAGACGGAGAGAAAGGGGTGAATCTGTGCAATGTTACGGAGGGCAAAGCAACAGGACTTGGCAACAGAGTCGATGTAAGGTTTGAAGGAAAGGTGAGTGTCGAAGACGAAGCCCAAGCTACAGGTTTGGGGGACAGGACGGATGGTGACCTCATCAATAAGAATGGAGAGGGAAGAGGGGGAGGAAGGGTAGGGAGGAAAGATAAGGTGTTCAATCTTAGCCATGTTGAGTTTGAGCTGACGTTGGGACATCCAGGCGGAGATATCAGAGAGACAGTTGATGAGGGAGAGAGAAGAGGGTGGAGAGATAGAGTTGAGTGTCATCAGCGTAAAGGTGATATTGGAAGCCGTGGGAGGCAATGAGTTTGCCAAGGGACAGGGTGTAGATAGAGAATAGGAGAGGGCCCAGAACAGAGCCTTGGGGAACCCCAACTGAGAGGGGGAGGGAGGAGGAGTTGGAATTGGGTAGAGACACATTAAAGGAGCGGTCAGAGAGGTAGGAGGAGAACCAGTCAATGACAGAGCCGCAGAAGCCTAGGGAGCGAAGAGAGTCCAGTAGGAATGAGTGGTCAACAGTGTCAAAGGCAGCAGAGAGGTCAAGGAGGACAAGAATGGAATAGAGGCACTTAGATTTAGCGACCACTTGTAAGGCGCAAGCTTACCCGGGCTCGAGGTTGGGGGCGCGGGAGACTAGTCCCCCGACAAGGGTGAAGCAGGAAGGAACAGGGGGCACCATTGCCTCAAACTCAGACGCGGCGGCAGGGACAGCCCCCGCCACCGCAAACAGTAGACGAAGGAGCTAGGCCAGCGGGGAGCGTGAGGGCGGGGCCAGCAGGAACGCCGCACCGCTCGGCACGCCTTCAGGAGAAGGCGGGGCTCAGAGCGTGCGAATATAGGGAAGCCCAGGGACTGAAGAGCGGCGCCGGTGAACAGCGTAGCTGCAGACTGGCCCCTTGCGACTGGAGCGTTGAAGAAGAATTGAAGGCGTGAGAGTGGTGTGAAAGGATTGTGTGAGTGAGGAGAGTGAGAGTGGACGCGGCGAGTGTACGAATTGCAGGTAGTGTGGGGTTACAGAAACAGGGTGTGGGTGTGTGTGTGGGAGGAGTGGGTGGTGGGCACTGCCCCCGGGCCCCCGCGTACCTCCAAACTTCCCTTCCTGTCCTCGTGTATTGGGTGTGTGTGGTCCACCCCCTTCCTCCTGTCCCTGAGCATTGCACTGCGGCCCTTCCCCCCTTCCATCACTGTCTGTGCACTACCTTCCCTGTGTGCGTACAAGGACACGTGTGTGGGTGACGAATCTGTGGGGTTAGGGGGCTGCCCTTGCAGCCAGCACACTCGAGTGGGGGCCCACTCAGGGCCTCGCTGTCTCCCCCCCATGATGACATAGGCCGCCGCTTCTTTGGAAGCCAGCGGCCCTATACCAACCTGAGGGGTGTTCTTCCTCTTCGGAGTGGTGCCCCCACGAGAGCGTCCAGGGAAAACAAGAGCAAAGGTAGCCGTTCATCCAGGTCCACTCCCCCCTTCTACCCCCCACCCCTAACACCACTAGATCATTGGTGATCTTGGCCAGGGCCGTTTCCGTGGAGTGAAGGGGGCGGAAACCAGATTGGAGAGGGTCCAGGGAGGAGTTGGCAGAGAGGAGATCCAGGCAGCGGGAGTAGACAACACGTTCTAGAAGCTTAGAGGCAAAGGGTAGGAGGAAGACCGGCCAGTAACTAGAGGGGTCAGAAAGGTCAAGGGTTCAGATGTTACGAGATCATAGTCAACCACAGTGAATCCCCTGTGGTGGCCGTGATTCTCGTAATGTCTGTTTGATTCCCGCCAGATGTTCACCACAGTGAATCACTGGCAGGAATCAAAATAACCATGATTCTGGTAAGAGCAGGCCCAGGATCGGGCCTCAGGGCCCGGTACCAGGGTTTGATGGGCCGAAGGTAACGTCTGTTACCTTTAGCCCGGCCCGGATCGTGGCCCCGACCGCAGGACGGGATTGGGCGCAGCGGGCCCATTGGCCGCTGCACCCGCCCGTCACCCCGAGGGCGGGTGGTCAGGGGAGCATGGGGGTGCGGGGCCGTGCAGCCGCACGTCACACCGCACAGCCCCGCCCCCTCCCCGCGCAGCTCCGATCCCCTGTGAGAATCAGGTCGGCACGACTAAAGACGGACGGACGGATTCCTGACCAGGATCCAAAACAGATCCCAGTGCATGGTTCAGCGTGGCGGGCCTCTGGGCCCATCACGTCTGAAATTACCCATAGAAAGATTTAGAGAAACCAAATTACTAGGTTTTTAAAAATGCCACTCATAAACCCCTGATAAACGGGCTTAAATCTGAAATGGCATATGAGTCACTGGTGTTATGTTAGGATGAAAACAAGAGTGCTGACCAGTTTGTGATACTGCACCAACAAAGAGCAAGCGCTTTCTGTAACAGTGTCAGAAGATTGGCACCAAGTTCAAGAGTCTGGCTAATGAGTGACTAATATGATGTAACAACAATGCTGAATACATTGCCTCATATTATAAGGTACAAGAGAAATACTCTTTTTTCAAGATTGATTTAAAGTATTAAGAATAAAACATTCTAACCAAACGATGAGATGCAACATTATCTTAGTTAAAGAGCATCTGAAACAACTTGGTATGTGTTTGCTAGGCCAAAGGTGAACGAAGTTTAAGAGCTCCTCCATTAATTTTTGAAAATGTCATTGGTATAAAATAATTGTACAATACTAAACTGTCTCCAGAGGCCTCATAATAGCTTTTTTGAGAATAACATAGTAATAAATATCCAGATAATCATACTACAGTTCTAAAACTCCTTCCATCTGAAGACCTGGAGGCAGTTTACAGACATTAAGTAAATAATTATTGCAAAGTCCCTGTGAGCTTAGAAAGGTCATTATCCCCACTTGGCATATAGGCAGACACAGGCACAGAGCAGCCTAAATGATTTGCCTGCAAAGACACAGCAAAACTGAGACAGGACATGAGAAAGGGGGCAAAAACAGGGAAACTGAACAGGTCTCAGAAGTGGGAGCAGGGTAGTGACATTTTTGTTCTTCTGCCTGTTTGACCTATTAAGAAATATTGGTCTCAAATTAGGGAATTTTTATTTTTATATATGTCATTGCTTTAAAACTGAAATCCCAAAATAAAAGGTATCAAAATTAATTATTTTATATACATTTTGACTTTGTGAACTCTGACCATTGGGAGTGAATAAGAAGTGATGGATCATTTTATACTTTTCCCATGTACGTTACTGATAACCATCAGGATAATATACTGGGCTAAATCAGTCATTGATCTGAGCCAGTGTGGCAGTTCTTGTTACTGTATAGCATTAAAGTTCAGGAGTATAATCTTCCCTTATTAAAGTCAATGGGAGCGGAGCCATTGGCTTCAGGGAGATCAGGACTGCACACCAAAACTTCTGTTTTCTAATTGCTTTTTCCTCCTGGTAATGTCTATAGGTTTGAGACCCTTCTGTCTGGCAACGTTTTAAGGGAGAAAAATTGTTTTAAATAGCGTATTGATATATTTATAGTAACAGACATTCACAGGGCTGGCCTTACCGTGGGGTGGCTAGGAACGGCCACCCTGGGCCCCGCCCCTTGGGGGCCCCCGTGATGGCCCCACGATTGGGCTGTTTTTGTTTTTTTTAATTAATGGGGGAGCTGCAGCCCTTCCCGCACTACTAGCTGTGTCAGGCATTCTGTATGCTCATCGCGTGCAGCGGTGCAGGCACAGGACACCACCACCACCACTTGACCCACCCACCATGCTGGTCCGGAGTCCTCCCTCCCGCAGCAGAGTCCCACATGGTTTTTACCCCAGCCATTCCTTGTCTGCCTGGCTCCACCTCCTCGCTACCTCACATCACCCCTCCCCTCACAGGAAGTTGCTTTATGCAACTTCCTGGCACGGGAATACTTTGCGACTGGTGGGGGACGCTGGCAGTTGCATCGATGGCACCTGCAGAGCGGAGTCAGGCGGACAAGGAGATGGGCCTGGATGGAGCAGCTGCAGCTAGTGGCAGCGGGGGATCTGGAGGCGGGAGTGGTGGCGAAGTTGAGTCAGAAGCGCCAGCAGTGTGGCTGGAGTTGGGGTGAGGTGGCACTACAGCATGTGGGCAGTGGGCAGATAAACCAGGCCAATCTGGCCGAGAGTGAGACAGTCAGTGTGTGTGTGTGTGTTTGTTTAAATGAATGTGTGTCTGTGAGAGTTTGTTTAAATGCGTGTGTGTGTTTGAATGGATTTGTGTGTGTGAAAGAGAGAGGTGAGAGCATGTGTGTGAGCTTGAATGGGTGTGTGTGAGGGAGGTGAGAGCATGTGTGAGATAGAGTGAATGAATGAATGAATGAATGAATGAATGTGTATCAGAGAATGAATGTGTGAGTGAGAGATGTGTGTAAGAGAAAGAAAGGTGTATGTGTGGGTGAGTGTGTGTACGCGAGAGGGAGTTGTTCCTTCTACCCCACTCCTCCTCTCCTGCTGTCCCCTCACACCCCCGCCCCCACTCCCCTATGGCTCCTGGTGGGGGAAAGGGAGCCACCCCCCTGCCCAAGGAGAGGCCCAGCAGAATGTTCCTGCTGTCCCCTCCTGCCTAGCAACCTAAGTCTGCCAGCCTTGGACTGACCTCCAGCCCAGCTCCCAGAAGACTCAGGCCCAGCAACATCTGAGCTAAGGGCCACCCAGCCAATACCTCTTCCTCCTCTTTCTTAATATGAGCTCATTTGTGCTGCTACACGTCTCTGTGAGGCGTTGAGAGTAGAGTGGGGCCATCTGAGGGATGGTTTGGGAAGGGGCTGGAGGGTGCTGTGATCGTGGGGGAGTTGTTTCTTGTTTGTTATGTTTAACTGGATTTTTAGTGCTTTGGTGCTTGAGATCCTTAAATCCAATAACTAGGGATGGGCGAACAGATCGCAGTTCGGGTTCGGCCGTTCGGTTCAGTTGTGTTTGGTTCGTCCGTTTGGGTTCGGCTGTTCGGTTCGGCTGCGTTCGGTTCGTCCGTTCGGTTCGGCAGTTCGGTTAGTTCGCCGGGTTCATGTTCGGCCGTTCGGTTCGGCTGTTCGGTTCAGGTTCGGCTATTTGCGAAATGTTTTGTTATGGGTGTTTTTGTTGTTTTTTATATGGTTTTTCTTGTTTTTTATTTGGTTTTATATGGATTTTTTTTTGTTTTTTATTTGTTTGTTTTGTTTTTATATGGGTTTTTTTATTTAATTTTTTTATCTAATATTATATCTATCTATCTACACTAAATCTAACTGCTATTAACTATTCTATTCTAACTATTCTAAATGCTATGAACTAAATGGATTATCTAATAGGCCTACTCCTACAAACACTAAAACAAAATCACTAACACTATCTCTATCACTAAGCTAACTCCTACAACTGTCTACTGTCCCCTACCCCTCCTCCCTCTCCCGATAGATAGATAGATAGATAGATAGATAGATAGATAGATAGATAGATAGATAGAT
>QEPC01012145.1:751901-765328 GCA_003113815.1 Sphenodon punctatus
ATTTCAGTTTTGTACTGAAATGAAACTGAAACCTTAAACTGAAACCTTGTGTTGTTTAATATATGGGATGGGGGGGAATCACAAACAACACAAGGTTTCAGTTTAAGGTTTAAGTTTCATTTCAGTACAAAACTGAAATGAAACTTAAAGCAATCTAAAAATCCTACTCAACGCCTGCTGTTCAGGAACAGTGACTAGCTCAGAAAGTGTTGGGAAGGGGGGAGGCAGATATAGTTTCATTTCTTGCAAGCCTCTCCACCCATGGTGCCTGGAAGTCTGCTCCTCAGTGACTAGTACTACCCCTCCCTGTCACATTTGACCTTACAGTGAACCTTTTTTTGCCACCCGAACGCGATCCGAACAGAACTGAACTGAACTGTTCAGCCATTTCGGTGTTCGGTTCTGTTTGGTATGTTTGCCATTTCATCGTTCGGTGTTCGGTTCTGTTCGGTATGTTTGCGTTCGGGTTCATGTTCGGTAGTCCGAACAGGCCGAGTTCGGGCCAAACACCGAACTGCCGAACCGCGTTCGCCCATCCCTACCAATAACTGGAAAGGGGTCACACTGACAAAGTTTTGCTGAGAGCTGTGTTTGGCTGCTCTGGGGCTGAGGTTCAGTTTCTCATCCCTGCTTTCATGGGGAGTGCTGTGACTGCGTGGGGGTTGTTTGATCTATGTTTGATCAGCTGGATCTACGTTTGAACTCCTGTGTTGGGAGTGTAATAGGAATATGCTCCAGAGAAGGATGGTTCAGGCCACGGATAATCTGTCCCTATCCATTGTGTGCATGCCCTCCTGTGTTTTAAATAAGAGTCTTTGACTTTTAACCATATCTGTGACCTAAGATCCCTTTCATCTAAACCAGATTTAAATGTTCTTTAGAGCACATTGTACTGACAAGTTAAAAATAACTTGTGACAATTCTCTATTTGTCAAAGGGAAGTGGGCGTGGCCTTGGAAAATGGGAGGGACCACATGAAAGTGGGAGGAGCCATGGGGAAGTGGGTGGGCTGTGGAAAGTGCGTGGAGCTGAGGGGACCCCACATTTTGTGTTAGCCCTGGGCCCCGCAATTTCTAAGGCCGGCCCTGGACATTCATATAAAGTTTGAGATATATAAAGAGAGATAAATGATCTTTTTGTTTTAAGTATTCCTTCAACAAATGTTTAGTACAGTAATATGAATATACACCAGATGAATGAATGTGGCTGAGGACAAATAGATTAGAAACTTAATTTAAACAGTTTTAACGTATTACATGTTAATGCACGACTCATTTTCCCCCCAATATTAATGTGTCCTTTAGAGAAACGAGACTTAAGAATATCGATATTGATAATAACATTCCCCTGGTGGGAATTATGATACAGATGGTATATGTCTGTTCTTTTACCTTGTGCTTGTTTTAAGTTTGTTATAGCAGAATTGCTTATACAATAAGGGATTGATTGATATAGATAGATATAATAAGTTGTATGTATAATTGTATATATAAAATAATTTTAGATACATGTATGTATGTATGTATGTATGTATGTATGTATGTATAAAATGTCCAGTTTCTAATCCATTTGTCCCCAACCACATTTATTCATCTGGTGTATATTCACATTACTGTACTAAACATTTGTCGAAGGAACTGGAATATATATACCTTTCAAACTCTCATTAAGTTAGCTGCCCCAAAACCACATGTAGCCACCACATAAGCATTAAAGAACATCATTTATCTAATAATATCCCAATTCTTCATTGCCTTCTTAGAAACCAAAGTGACATTATTAAAAACAGAAGTAAGAAAGATTTCCACCCTACTCAATTCAAGGTTATCTACTTCACTGCTCTTCTACAAAATCTGGGGTACACAAAACATTGGATTCATTAAATTGTTAATGCCTTCATTGTCTTCTGGGAATCAGGGGTGAAAACAGACATGACGCTAACTACCCTTTAACCACCTTTGGTGGTCATTTATGCATGTTTCAGGGCTGCATAGGGCACCAATACAGCCCTGCAACATGCATTAATAACCACCAAGGGTGATTGAAGGGTGGTTAGCGTCATGTCTGTTTTCACCCCAGGTTGCCTGCCCACCCCCGTCACCTAATTGCACACCTGGTCAAGATCAATTTAAAGAAATAGCCCCTGTTTGAAAGAGTAAGTGACGTGCTCATGGTCAGAGCTCGCTCCCCCCTACCTCTCTGCCCTGATCTCCCTCCGAACCCCTGGTTGTGCACTCCGTTCCTCTTCCATCCCCTCTCTCACCCTTCCATGCCTCCCCTGCTCCCCCAACCGCTTTCGTCCCTTTTCCCTCGCTGCCCCGTACACCTGGAACTCCCTCCCTGCCCTCATCTGCCTTGCCCCCACCCTCCACACCTTCAAGTCCCTCCTCAAAAACCACCTCTTCCACTCCGCCCTTCCTAACTCCTGCTAAGCATCCCCACCCAGGATTATCCCCCACCGTTATCTGCATACTCCCAATTACTGTAACCAAGCCAAGAATGTGAACCTGAGCTCTCGCATCATCATGAATGTTGCATCCCGTGGCGATCCCTCTGTTCCCCCTTCCCTGTCTCCCCTCCCCCTGTCTTTAGATTGTAAGCTCTCAGGCAGGGACCATGTCTATCTTATTCTTTGTAAAGCACCAGGTACATCTCTGGCGCTATATATAAATGCTAATGCTAATGCTAATGCTAATAATAATAATAATTAATAATTAATAATAAATCCTGTAGCAGAGGCAGAAACTGGACGTTTGATTGAGCTTTCCTCACAGATCTCTTGTATAACACTGCCAAAGAAACTCACTAAGTGACTCCTGCACTAAGACCAGAAATTCTGACTGAAGTACTGATTGTCTTTTAGAAAGAAAGCCAGCTATGATTTCATGTGATGGAGAATCCCCCATGTCCAGAGGTAAGTAGGCAAGTTTCATGGAACTGCCCAATGTTCTAGGCATAGCATTGTATTTTCCTCTTATTAGATTTAATGCTGTAGTAGTGCCCAGGAAACCTGGGCCCCATTGTATTTAGCACTGTAAAAATAAATAACAAAAAGCCAGTTGTTGTCCCAAAGAGTTTAAAATCTAGTGATAGAACAAAGGACAACAGGAGGATTCAATAGACAGACAGACAGGACAGACAGGAGACTGTCATTCATGGTTTAAAAACTTTTCCTAAAAGAATTGGGGAAATTGGTTTTACGTATTGCTCTACTTGTTCAATATATTTAATTTTAAAGTCCATCTGAAATATAGCTATATAGAATCTTGACTTTTTCTGAACTTTCCTTGACCTCTCCTTCCCTGACATCACCTACCTGACTTTGTTATTTCAAAAATAACATGGTGCTCCTGGTGCATGTCTGCCCCTGGAAGGGTGCAGTCTAGAACCGATTCGAATGGTTCGCCCTCGGAGGCTAATGGAACCAGATCGGTTCCGGAAGGCTCGGGGTGAGTTTCCCTCTGACCTTGACACTGTTCCATCGATGATCTCGTCGTGTTATGGAATACCTTGCTGACTGAGGCCATTAATTGGACAGCTCCTAGGCGTCCACTGCTCAGACGACCGCTCCGCAGGCCTCCCTGGTTTTCCGAGGAACTGCGGGAGCTGAAGCGAGAAGGACGCCAGTTGGAGTGATGGTGGAGTTGTTCATGTGCTGAAACCAAAAGATTGCATCATAGAGCCAGTTTGCGAGCCTATGCCGTTTCTATGTGGGTAGCAAAAATAGAGGTTTTTGCTACCCTCATAGCATCCGCTAAATCCTGTCCAGCAGAGCTTTTCTGGGTGGTGCAGGGGACTGGTCAGTCCAGCCTCCCTCCGCCTTGGAGTGGAGTCATCTACTGCTCGCTGTGACATGTTTGTGGATTATTTTGTGGATAAAATCGCTCGGATCCACCATGACTTCGATGCCACAATTAATACATATTTATTATTAGCTATCGCTGAGAGGGTCCCAGAGCCGCCGCTGCCTCACTTGTCCCCCGCTGTTGGACCTGCCCAGTGGCTCCTGCATAGGGTTGACTCACCTTGCTTCAGGGATCATCTGGCTGGCCAGGTGGTGTTGCTGCTCCACCTGCTGCCGCCGCCACCACCACCACCGCCGCCATCGCTGAGAGGGTCCCCGAGCTGCTGCTGCCTCACTTGTCCCCCACTGTTGGACCTGCAGGGGGACAGAAAGAAAAGACACTGTGAGTGCCAGGGGGGCGGGGGGAGCACAGAGGCCAGCCGAGAGGGCTGACCTATCCCTTCCCCCACCCGGAAGTGAGCCGGGGGCTTTAAAGCCCCATGCCCAGCGGCTCCTGCCGCAGGCTGTGAGCCACAGGCCATGAGCCGAAGGGCTGAGGCCAAAGGGCACGGTGCTTTGGGGCGCTTCGGGGCCGCAGGGGGTAGCAGGGGGTTATTGTTGTTTTTGTGGGTTTTCTTCTGTACAGGGCTAGGGTGGTAGGGTGGGGGTGTAGGAGGGGTGGGTAAGAGGGGGAGTGGATCCCAGTGACTGNACTCAGGACCAACACAGCAACCACACTCTCTCTGGAAGTTAAATGGCAGGCGATTTTAAATGAACAAAAGGAAGTACTTTTCACACAACAGACAATACAGTTGTGGAACTTGTTGCCAGAGGAGGCTGTGAAAGCCGGCAGCAGAACTAGCCTCAAATGGAAACTAGATAAATTCTCAGAGGACAGAGCCATAAATGCCTACTAGTTGGGGCTTAAACCCCTGGCTACCAGTAGTTGGGAGCAGTCAGCATGAGATGGGTCACACCTCCATGACCTGTACAAGTAACTTCCCTCAAGCTAATGTAGCTTCGCGCTGTCAGAGACAGGATGCTGGGCTCAATGGGCCATTGGTTTGACCCAGTCTGGCACTGTCTGTGACATTGTTGGAGACAGGATACTGGGCTGGATGGACCATTGGTCTGACTCAGTCTGGCACTGACTATGTTCTTAAGTTAAAAGAATGGGGTTCAGGGCAGTCACTCTGGGTTGCCCTGTGGTGAGGGCGGCCCTAAACTAAGACATACTTTTTTTGCATTTCCCAAATTTGCTCAGCTGTCCAAGTCCCTGGGGGACTGGAAAAAGGAAAGGACTCTCCCTTCTCTTCACTTGCTGGAGATCAGGGTGCCTGGAGCAGGCATCAGCAGTGCTGCAGCAGGTGTGTCGTTGCCTTGATAACCCTCTTCACAATCCAAACCGTAACATGGGCCTGCCCAACCTGCCCAGTACCAGGACACTGACCCTAACACTCTCCCAGCGCACACAGTGAGTGGCCAAGCTCCACATGATCAGCCCACCTCCCAGAGCTCCCACGGTCCCCACCTAAAACCCACACAAGAGCGGGACACTGACCCGGAAGTGAAGAGTGAACTGCTGCCGGAATGAGGTCCCTGGGGTCCCGGATACACTGGTCACTTTGAACTCGACAGAGACGTTCTGGATTCCATGGATCCCACTGAATGCTACTTCGTAGATCACCTGGAAGCCCAACAAACAGGAGAATGAGGGGCAGGGCAAGGACTGGGACACAAACCTGCCCCGCCCACTGGTGGGGAGGGCATCTGCTGGGCAGCTCAGGTACCTCAGAAACGACGTTGTGACAGGTGTTACCGTCCATCCAGGGAGCTTCAGGCTGCAAGACAGGGATGATCTTCACCTACAGCAGAGAGCAAAGCCCATTAGCAATCAGCCAACCCGTACGAGGGCAGGGTTAACTTCCTCCCCTCACCCCCAATCGCAGATCAGGGTCCACCTTGCAAGCCCCATTCCTATTTCAGTCCTTTCACACCGACATCCCCATCTGGGACTTGGGAGACTCTCTTCCCAACCCATCTTAGGACCCGGTCACCAGTGTAGCCCTGCGGCTTGGCTTGGACTCCCTGCTGCTTGCTGTGGCCTCCCACGCCCCTGCCCCAGCTCCTGCCTCTCAGCCACCCATATCCCAGGGGAAGCTGCGCCCTGCTTCCTGCTCAGCCTTGGCCTAGCTTTCAGGCCTCTTTGTTCCCGGCCTGCCAGCCCATTCAGGATCCCCTCCAGGCCAATCCCGGTCCTGGATCTAACCGACCATTTGCATGGTCTAGACTTCGCTGGATGACCTGTTGGCTTTGATTGCCTCACCTTTGCCTGACCTCCCAGACTCAACCGATGGCCTTCTGCTGACTGCCTGTGCTCTGGCTTTGACTGACCCTGCTCATGGTCTGGACCTGATCCTACTGGCACTTCCAGAAAGCAGAACCTGGCAAACCTGTTCCCCACAGCCATCCCCACCGCACGGCACACACATGGTTGTGGGATACACCTCAGGGAACCTTCCCTGACACAGTGGGCACAATCCTCCAACATTGTCATCAATGGGAGCTTTGCCACAGACATTGCTGGTAGAGGATTGTGCCCAGTTCCTGCCCCTTCCCACCACCAAATCCAGTCTCAAGCAGACAACTGCTCCATTCTCCAGTCTTTGGGTGTTAACAAATGAGACGTTGGCAGACACCAGGTGGGTGTCCACCAACCCGTTTATTAGCTGGCTGCCCCCACCGGACATGCAGCTCCCACTCACGGCAAGGTATTGTAATATGGAGCCTGCCATGCAGCCAAATACGGACTAACGTGGCCCATATGTCCACATCCCGTCAATTAGGCTACACGCATACAGTTCTGCCAGCACCACAGAGTCGCAGGCGAAAAGCCTAGAGCCTTCTGAGGAGTAACTGCTTCCTGCCCCTCTTTCTGCTCTCGCTCTCACTGGCACCTTAAAAGCCCAACATGTGCCAAATTCAAACCAGGTCACGTGACATAGATAGGCAAATGGAAATGGGTACAATTGCTGCTTCCCCTCACATGTCATTATATTCTGTCTTTATTCCTGGCCTAGGACAGATGGCCAACTACCTTCAGGTACAAATTTCAGCTCGGGGCAAACATTTAATCCTGTCCGCCCGCTGCAATGCATTACCTTCCCAGGTCATGGAGGGGCGGGGGGCGGGCACTCCCCTTGCTTCAAGCCTTTGCCCATTCGATAGACAGGCAGTGGAAAGAGTTGGGCATATGTTGCTCTAGTGCCATCTTTATGACAGTTTGAGGCAACAGTATTTGAGGGAATACTCAGACAAGCTCCCGGGTCGGGCAGAATCAGTGATCCTTTCTTTCCTGTTGGATAGCTCGGATAGAAGTATAATTAAAAACATGGCCACTTTCTTGATCCATATGATTCATGCTAGGGGAAATTTCCTGGCATTTAAAAGTAATTTAAGTTAAGCTAGTGCCTGTATGATACCTATGCTAATGATCTGCTATGCCATTCTGGTTCTAACTTTGTTGGTATATTGGGTGGGCTGCTATACTTCTTGTAACTTGGTTGTATTGATTCTTATTAAGAGCGTTATTAAGTTTATATTAGGTGTATTGTTATAGTAATTGTTTTGGAACTTGTATTTGTTTATATGCTATGGCCAATGGCTACGCATAACAATAAAAATCTATCTATCTAACTTGCATTGTCCCACCTCGTCCTGGATTGCAGCATGTGGCCAACGCTCTCTCTTCATGAACATGGTTCAGAATGACAGCCAGTCAAGTACGGTAAATTAATCCACTGGATTATTTTTTTGGGGGGGAGGCGGCTTTTATACAGCTGCATGATACACACTTCCCTTTATTGCTACCTAATTACGTGGGGGGTTTCCTTTACTGTGTTCATACGCAAATACCAGTACTGCCACCTCCCCTATGTCCAGCATTCAAGCACAGGCACTCACCACCTACTGACCCACCTGCCAAAGGTGCATTCCTTGGAGGGAAGACCATGGTCTTTATCCTTCTATGGGGGATGAAGAGCAGAAGGTCCAATACCAACTGGCCAAGTGCTACAGGAACAAGGCAGTGATTCAAGAAATCTCAGCACAAATGGAGCATCAGGGATACCAGAGACATGACCCAGTGACAGCAGCGGGCCAAGGACTTGCACAAGGAGATCTGAGACAACTTCACCTCCAGCCACAAGTGACAAACATCACCGTACTATAATCTCCTTGACCAGTTCCTGCGTGTGGATGGAGTCATCGTGGCATCCTGTCTCTACGGCTGTGCCTTCACCAGGGGCCAGAAGCGAGTCGATATGGATCCTTCATTGCCTGCTCCCACTGCAACCGCTCCCACTCCCCCACCACCATCAGAGATCTTTCTGTGTCCATCCTCACCCTGGAGCCAGCTACGGGCAACAAGGACACAAGTATCGTCCACCGATGCGGAGGATGTCCTTGAGGTGGTTAGAACTTGTGAATTAGATCTGTGACCATCCTGGATGGCAGTGTGTTGAGGTGTTTGAAGGTGGCCGTGGTGCGACCTCCGCTCAAGAAACCATCGCTTGACGTTGACTCCCTTGCCAGTTATCGGCCTGCCTCTAACCTTCCCTTTTTAGGGAAGGTTATTGAACAGGTAGTGGCTCAGCAGCTGCAGGGATATCTTGACCGCATCGGTTATCTGGACCCCTCTCAGTTGGGATTTCGTCTGAGGTATGACACCGAGACTGCGCTTGTGGCTTTGGTAGATGATCTGCGTCGGGGAATGGACCAGGGTCATTCGACCCTATTAGTTCTATTAGATCTTTTGGCTGCATTTGATAAAGTTGATCACAGAATGTTGGTGACATGACTCCGGGACTGTGCAGAGGTGGGGGGCTGTTCTTGAATGGTTCTGCTCTTTCCTGACCAGTAGAACGCAGTGAGTGGTTCTTGGGGAGTCTTTTTCATCATACTGAGACCTCTCATGTGGAGTCCCACAGGATTCGGTTTTGTCCCCTCTCCTGTTCAACGTATACATGCAGCCACTCGGTGATGTGATCAGGAGGTTCGGCATGTGGTGCCATCAATAAGCTGATGACACCCAGCTGTATCTCTCTTTTTCAACAGACCCAGGCCCTGCGGTCTCGGTGCTTATTCAGTGTTTGACGGCTGTGGGGGACTGGATTAGGGCTAACCGACTGAAGCTGAATCCCGTAAAGACAGAGGTGATGTTGGTGGGTAAGGCGATGGAAATGGTGGCCCCCATTATTGGTGGGGTCTGCCCTCCATTGGTACCCCAGGTACAGAGTCTGGGGTTGCTCCTCGACGCGCAGCTCCACCTGGATGCCCAGGTGGAGGCTGTGGCGAGGAGTACCTTTTGACAATTACATCTGGTGCAACAGTTTCAGCCGTTTCTCTCAGGCTCTGACCTGGCCACCATCATCCATGCTTTCATCACCTCCAGATTGGACTATTGTAACGCGCTCTATGTGGGGCTACCCATGGTGATGGCTCGGAAACTGCAGCTGGTGCAGAATGCGGCAGCCTGTCTTCTGGTAGGACTGGGCCGCCAGGAGCATATTACACCAGTGCTCCGCTCTCTGCACTGGCTGCCAGTGGTTTTCTGAGCCCAAATCAAGGTGCTGGTTTTGGCCTATAAAGCCATAAATGGTCTAGGCCCTACCTATCTGCAGGACCGCCTCAATCCCTGGGTGCTGGATCGACCCCTGCGGTCATCTGAGGGCGCTCTGCTCAAGGTCCCCTGAATCTTCTGGGGGTTCACACAGGGGAGGGCGTTGTCGGTGGCTGCACCACGGCTGTGGAACTCCCTTCCAGTGGAGGCCCGGTTAGCCCCAGATCTCCCCTCTTTTCGGAGAAGTTGTAAGACTTGGCTGTTCCACCAGGCATTTGGCAGGGGAGATAGGTGAGGGGGTGGAGGGTTTTTTGGGTATGGGGTTATTTCCTTTTCCTCCTTTTAGTTGTTTTAATTGTTGTTTTAATGTTGTTGTTTTTATGAATTGTAAGCCGCCCCAAGCTGCCTGTGGCAGGAAGGGCAGGGTAGTAAAAGTTTAAAAATAAATAAATATTAAATAAATTAATTAATAAATAAAAAGAACCTAACAAAGTGATGTCATCCTTACTGCCATAATTTTCTTGTTATGCTTCCCAAAATCTTTATCATATATATGTTGTTTAAATAGTTTGGGTCCAAAATCATTTGGAGCCAGTGTCATAAATGAGTCTGAGCAAAGATTATTTATTTGTTGTATAATGTTAACTCAGCTGCTCTGATTGTCTATGTTGTGTCTGGGAAAGAAACTGTATGGAGGACCAGAATGTAGGATAGAGTTCCTGGTGGAATCAATAGTAGTGGGTGTTTTTAAACAAGCAAGGTCAGGGGTCGTGTCCATGGTCAGTGAACAGTCACTCAGCTGGAGTGCGTAGGGAGGGGTTCTAGAGGGCCGCTCTCAACGTGGTGACCGTGACAGCCGCCTTGCACTCCCCCTGCCATGGGGGGGGGGGCGGGAAGCATGCCATGCTGGCCTTTGAAATTGACATGTCCCGGCCGTGAGCTCTGGGGAACCAGGCTCCCCAGCACTCATGGCCAGCTCCTAACATCCAATGTCAGCTCTCTTTACCTTCAAGCATTCAACATTCAGAGATAAACACACTGGCACCATACTTTTTGGCATTGCGTGCTTTCTTCCAAAAGGTTCATGCTGATCCCATGGTTTTCTCTTACTGCCAAGATACTTTCAGTACAACAGACTCCAAAGCTAAAAGACATATAATGTTGGAAATCCTTGTTTACCTTCATTAAGTGCCCTCTCAGGAATTCATTGGCAATAAATCTACAGAAATATTTTTCTTTCCATTCGCTTTTCCAAGTCATTTACTTTTCAGATTCAAGCCCTGTTTTGTTGTCTCTGTGAAAATTCACTCTATAGTCTTTGGTAGAAATTGTTTGGTTTTTAAAAAATGCATAAATGGTCAAAACAGTAACAACTCACATTTACTCCTAATTTCAATAAGAACGGATGGGCTAGTGCTAAGAAAAATGGTAGGCTGGATTTGAAGTACAGATCTCGAATGCTAGTACACTCACTCCATACCGACTTCTACCATAAAGCAAACAAGAAATTTCCATAAAAAATAGCAAGTCAGAATACCAGAGAAGATAGTGAAGGGAGCAGAGAGCTGGTATTTTTTTATCCCTTTCTCCCACACTTCACATGTTGCTTGTCTCCTAAAACTAAGGCTGTTTTAACACGATCACAGTTAATCCAAATTAGTTTTTAATCCTGATCCATTAATTAGGGGTTATTATTCAGAAGTAACTATTTACATGATCGTTTTAAATCAGGAATAAGAATTAATCCTGATTTGCAGTATGAACAGGTTAATCGAGATTAGGAGCAACACAACCAGATTTCAGCATTTATTATTATTATTATTATTAACAAACATTTATATAGCGCCAGCAGTGTACCTGGCACTTTACAAAGTAATAAAATAGACACGGTCCCTGCCCCTAGGGCTTACAATCTGAGAGACAGGAGCTGGGGGAGAGACTTAGGAAGGGGAACAGAGGGAGAGACAAGGGGTCTAACATTCATGAAGATGCGAGGTCTCAAGTGCACGTACTTGGCTTGGTTACGATGAGAATGACAGCAGGCAGGTCCATGTTGCAAGGATAAGGGTAAACCGATCGTAGGTATAGGAATAGTGGCTCAGCAGGATAAAGAGTCAGACAGAGCAGAGCGAAAGAGGTGAGTTTTAAGGAGAGATTTGAAGGTATGAAGGGAGGGGGCAAGGCGGATGTGGACAGGGAGGGAGTTCCAGGCATGGGGGGCAGCAAGTGAGAAGGGACGAAGGCGCTTAGGGGAGCAGGGAAGGCGTGGAAGGGTGAGAGAAGGGACAGAGGAGGAGCGAAGTGCACGGGCTGGAGTATGGAGGGCGATAAGTGCAGAGAGGTAGGGGGGAGCAAGGTTGTGAAGAGCTTTATAGGTGAAGACTAGGAGCTTGTGCAGGATTCGTTCAGGAAGGGGAAGCCAGTGAAGCGAAGAGAGGAGGGGCTGCACATGGTCGAAGCGACTGGCGAGGTAGATGACCCTGGCAGCAGAGTTTTGGACAGAGATGAGGGGAGAAAGGTGAGACCGGGGAAGGCCAGTGAGAAGGAGGTTACAGTAATCGAGGCGAGAGATGACCAGAGCATGAACAAGAGTTTTGGCAGATGAGACAGAGAGAAAAGGGCGAATCTTAGCAATGTTATGGAGGGAGACGCGACAGGATTTAGCAACAGAGTCAATGTAGGGTTTAAAAGAAAGGGCTGAGTCAAAGATGCCCTCTTCCGCTCTCATTTCTGGGACTACAGTGACAGCAACAGCTGCAGTGGATTTTAAATTCAGTGTGCCAAGCAGAGACTGCTGGAAAAAACAGTGGGATACCATAGAGGTACTGATGGCTAGAGGGGAGACATGTCTATTAATTATTTTTTAATGAATTATTATTTATTTATTTATTTATTTTATTAACAAGCATTTATATAGCTCAAGCAATGTACCTGGTGCTTTACAAAGTAATGAAATAAACATGGTCCTTGCCCTAGGGTTTACTATCTGAGAGATGGGGACCGACCGAAGGAAGGGGAAGCGCAGGGACAGACAAGGAGTGTAACATTCACGAAGATGCGAGGTCTCAGGTGCATGTGCTTGACTTGCTTACATCAAGAATGATGGCTGGCTGGTCCATGTGGTGAGGAAATGAGTACACAGGTGTCAGGTAACAGATTGTACCAGATGGTAGGTATCAGCAGGAGTTAGGTGAGGGGAGCGAGGAGTTGGGGAGGGCAGAGTGGAAGAGGTGGGTCTTGAGGAGGAATCTGAAGGTACGAAGGGTGGAGGGGGACGCGGATGTGGGCAGGGAGGGAGTTCCAGGTGTGGGGGGAAGCTAGGAACGAAGGGGGTTAAGGGAGCAGGGGAGGCATGAGACGGTGAGAGAGGGGACACAGGAGGAGTGGCATTCATGGACTAGAGTACGGAGGGAAATTAGCGCTGAGAGGTAGGGGGGAGCAAGGTTGTGAAGAGCTTTATAGATGAAGACTAGGAGCTTGTGCAGGATTCTTTCAGGAAGGGGAAGCCAGTGAAGAGAGGAAAGGAGGGGCTGCATGTGTTTGAAGGGACGGGCAATGTGGATGACCCTGGTAGCAGAGTTTTGTATGGAGATAAAGGGAGAAAGGTGAGAGCGGGGGAGGCCAGTGAGAAGGAGGTTATAGTAATCGAGGTGAGAGATGACCAGGGTGTGAACAACGGTTCTGGCAGAGGAAACAGAGAGAAAAGGGTGAGTCTTAGCAATGTTATGGAAAGAGAAGCAACAGGATTTGGCAACACAGTCGATGTAAGGTTTAAAAGAAAGGGGTGAGTCAAAGATGAAGTCTAAGCTATGGGCTTGGGGGATGGGAAGGATGATGACCCCATCGCTAAGGATCGACAGGGAGGAGGGAGAGGAAGGATGGTGGGGGGGAGATAAGGATTTCAGTTTTCGCCATGTTGAGCTTGAGTTGATGTTGAGACATCCAGGTAGAGATATCAGAAAGACAGCTGATGAGGCAAGCTTGAACAGATGGAGAGAGAGAGAGAGAGAGAGAGAGAGAGAG
>QEPC01012145.1:800061-810817 GCA_003113815.1 Sphenodon punctatus
CCCCCCCCCCCCGGGCCTGCCAGCCAGGCTTTTCCCGCCTGAATGCACCCAAACTCATTCAAACGCAGCTGAACTCTTTGGGGATTTTGGCATTTGGTTCAGCTGTTCAGTTCGGGCGTCCGAACTGACTGAGTTCGGGCTGAACTCCGAACGTCAGAACCATGTTCACACATCCCTACAAAAGAGCAAGTGGCTCTGAGTGGCTGGTTGAAATACCTTTGCTCCATGGTGCAGACAATACTGTATGTCTTCATGAGCCCAGGGTTTCAGTGGGTAGGCAGAGTCTACCCAAGAACAACAGGTCTCATGAGCACCCCCTCAATGCACATTTCAGTAGAATTACCAAAGTCCCCAGTGTACATGCAGCCAAAGAAGGGGGACTCATGAAAGATGCAGATGTGGTGGTTCTTCCCCGACCACCCTGCCAGCACATCCCCAAGCCAGGCACAGTGGTTCATTATGGCCTGGAGAGCCATAGAGAAGAACTCCTTGAGGTTCAGGTAGTCTTCCTTCATATGGGGTGGTCAGATTATGGCAATATGGCTCCCATCGATTACCCCTATACAGTTTGGGAACCCCTCCTGCCAAAAGCCCTCCATTACCTCTGTGGGGGTCAGTGAACTGCACTACTTGGTCCCACAGCACTTCAACATTCACTCTGCAAACCTCTGCAAGTATGGTGAGCACTATGGAGGTTCCAGCACCAAATTGTTTGGTAACAGAGAGGCAGGAGTCTGGAGCGGTGAGCTTCTGCATGGCAATGGCCATACACTTCTCCATGGGGACGGGCGATCGCATTGCCATGCTCTGTTTCTCCAGTTGCCGCCTGATGATCTTGACTATCTTCAGGATGAGGCAACGGGGCATCCTGAAGTTTGTGACCCACAAGGACAGCACATTCTCCCACCAGTCTGTGCTTTTCTCCTTCACCTATACCAGCCTTTCAGTGAGTAGAGCTCTGCATATAGCATTGGTGATTGAAGCTGCATCACCCAACAGGTACCTCTCAGTATGTATCAGCTCCTCCTACCTGGCTTCAATCCTCCCCAGCCTAGCCCATTGTCACCAGAGATAGGCATTGCACGGTGCCAAAGCAGGAGCCACCTCCATGGTGTGATGTGCTCCACTATCCCAGGCACAGATGAGTGAGAGCCTGTCTGTGCCTTGAAATTGCATCACGCCAGTGACAGCAGAAGGCTTGGATCTGTTCGATCACTCACAGATTCTGCTCAGCAGTGATAATGAAGGCCTGTAGCATGATAACGAGCACAAGGAAGTTCTTGTCATGTGTCTCCATTGGCGCAGGTCCAGTGTCTGTGAACCCTGCAGACCACATGCCTAGCTAGGATTGGCTGTGCACCGTAAGTGAGCAACTACTGACCGCTATTGGTCATATTTATTTATTTTATTTATTTATTTATTTAAAATTTATATCCCGCCCTCCTGCCCACAGGGCAGGCCGGGGCAGCGTACAACATTCATTAAAATAATATAAATTTTTTAAAACAATTTAAAATACAGTATGTGGGGAAAAGCTCCCATCCCCACCCCTCCCCTACCACTCACCAAAAGCCTGACGGAACAGCCAGGTCTTACATATACGCCGAAACAGCAGGAGAATGGGAGCCAGCCGAGCCTCCTCTGGGAGCCATTCCACAGCACAGGGGCGACCCCCAAAAAACATCTAACAAGAACCTCCAAAAAGGCTCCCACAGACGATCTCAAGGGTCGCACGGGCATATGGGGAGTGAGGCGGTCCCGCGGATAAGCAGGGCCCAGGCCATGAAGGGCTTTAAAGGTTAAAACCAGCACCTTGAACCTGACCCGGTGCTTTATAGGCAGCCAGTGCAAAGCTCAGAGCACTGGTGTCATGCGCTCCCTGCAACCCGCCCCAGTAAGGAGACAGGCTGCAACATTCTGCACCAGCTGCAGCCTCCAGACCAGCTTCTTGGGCAGCCCTACGTAGAGTGCATTGCAGTAATCCAGCCTCAAGGTGATGAAGGTATGGATGACAGCGGCAAGGTCAGAGTCTGAGAGATACGGCCGAAGCCGCCGGACAAGATGTAACTGCCGAAACGCACTCCCCACCACGGCCGCAACCTGAGATTCCAAGCTGAGCCGCGAATCAAGGCGCACACCCAGACTCTGCACTTGAGAGACCATGCGGGGGGGCGAACCCCCCCCAACAAGAGGACTGGCTGTGCATCGAGCATGTGTGAGCTACTATTGGCTACACACTGAGTGAAAAACTTTTTGCAGAGCTTATATTGTGCGTGTGAGAGAGAGAGTTGCTGCACCTGCACTGTCAGTCCAGGTGGCTATTAAGCTGCATAGACATTTCTGTTACAAGCACATCAGTGCACACACCAACTCATTTTAAAATGTTACAGTTGTTAGCACCATGGAAGTATGGAATTTTTTAAGTGAGGTGCAGGGAACCACTGAATATTAAGAAATGGGCAGGTGAGGGGATCTGAAAGGCAGTGAAGATCACTGTGCTCAAAATGTATGTAGGATTAGAGCTGCCCATTTGTTAAAAGCAGCTCATATATTTTCTTATTTTTTAGAAGTAAGAATTTTTGCTTGCAATGAGCATGAGGGGTCCTAATACCATAGAAAGTTATTGCTGAGAGTTGTTTGTCGAGGGAAGCCCAATGGCTTCGACCTTTGTCTGTGCGTACTGTGGTCGCCTGGGGTATGGGCCCCAGAGAAGTTGGGGGGTGATGGATACTCTGGCCTTTGCTGACATTTGGGTGAGGCCTGATTTACAGAGAGAAGTGTCGGACCCCATTCTCTGAAGCAGCCTATGTGATCGTAGGATGGTGCTTGCACAATGGGGTTCTACGCATGCATGATGGAGCACAGACACCGCACCCAACCCTGCTGCAATTCAAAGCTCTGCAAAATGGAAGAGTGGGAGCCCCAGTGAAGATGAGAGAGCAGGATACAAATGAGACTGCAATTTTTCTGGACATTTGTGCACTGCCACAAGTAGGGAAGTCAGTAACAGAGGCTGGACCTTCCCTGCTTTTTTTTCTCATCACTGCCCTGATGACAGTGAGGAGATACCTGTTTGGCCACCACACCAGGAGTGCCTTGATCAGACTGGGGAGACAAATTGCTTCAGGGACACAAGTGACTCAGGGTACAGAGAATGTGAAGCAACTGATGGAGAGCTTGTTGCCGTATAAAAGGTTTGGACAAGCAGAGAAGTGCACAGCACCCTGGTGAACAGAGATGTTTCTAGCCCCCACTGTATGGTAATTTAGAAGATGCTAGTGAGGGGGTACAAGAGGCACATGTTTGACTGGGGGTTTTGTGTGAACCGAGAGGGATTTCCAACAGCATGGCAGGTGAGACCCCAATAAAACTGTGTGTGCTGCTACCTGTCAATACATCACTGTGAGCCATTGATGTGAGAAACCGGATTGAGAACATGCAAGGTCTGATTGTTTTCATTTTCAATGTTGACTTCCACTTTCAGTTATCATTATAGGTGCTCAATAAAGTATATGCAATATGCTCAATACACTCAGCATTTTGTACATAGCAAAAGATTAGTTCCTGCTGCCAAGTGCTGGCAGGTGTAAATCCAGGTACGACCCTCCCTGAGTGGGTGGGGATAGCAGGTGCTGGACCACCTCCTGGAGTCATAATAGCTCAGAAGAAAGAAACAGCTGATGATGCTTCTTGTTCCCATGGTTTGCTGTGGCTGTGAGTCACAGCAGGGGACGGAATACTAGGAAGAGGGGGTTGATGGGTGGAGCATGGTGGGAAAAAACACCTGCCTGTCTATGAAGCTTTTCATGCTAAACCTGTGAATGGGGAGTCTGTAGAGGTTGCCCAAATGCAGAAAAAGAACATGCCCGGGGAGGTGCCCATTTATTAGGCTTACACACTTGTGAGTGGGGGATGCACAAACTGAACCCAGACTCCAGGAGACTAGTGTCTCATTTGTTAACACCCCTAGTTCAACCCTCTGCTCAAATTTATTGATTTATTCATTATATTTTTTACCGCCCTCTTCTCCAAAGACGAAGCTTATAACTTCAAAAATATAAAATACAATAAAATATCTTAAAATACCTTAAAACCCCAGCATCATCCCAACCAATCAACCATCCCACCCTTTATCTCCACAAAGGAAGGATGCCATATACATACAGCATTTCATACAGGTGCTTGACAAGCCATTTCTTGAGAAAGAGTTTCCACAACCTTCCCAGGCAATCGATTCCATTCTCTAGCTGCTCTTTCAGTCGGAAGGTTTTGCTTAGTATTTAGTCAAAAAATTACCTTGCAGCAATTTAAGCCTATCCCTTTTGTTCCCTTATGTGTGGTCGTGGAGAACAAATATTCTCCATCATTTTTGTGTCATTCATCCAGCTGGGTACTCAGTACAGCATCAGCCACGACCAGAGGGACAGGGGGTGGGGCAGTGTAGTCATTGTTTTCAGGGACTCGTGGTCGATTAGGAGGTACCCAGTGCAAACTATGTCAGGTATCGAGGGTCTCCATCTTGTGATTGATTTGGCAAGAGACAGATTGGGGGACCTGCTAGTATGCCGTGCACCTACCTGTATGGCTGCATCCCTGCACACTCTAGCAGAGCTGGTGTCAGAAGTGGTCTTGCTGTCCCCAAAGATGGTGATCCTGGGGTACTTCAGCGTTCATGCCAACACCAGTCTTGGAGGGGCGGAGCATGAGTTTATGGCCACCATGACAACCATGGGACTGTCTCGGGTAGTTACTGGCCCGATGCATGATGAAGGGCCAGTAACTACCCTGGACCTGATATTTTGCACCGGCTTTGAGGCAGGGGATCCATTGGTGGAGGAGATGTCCAGTGCCCTTGTCATGGACGAAATCACTACCTCCTACAGGTAGGTCTCCCAGAGCATGTGTTCCCCCAGAGAGGTGTGGAACCAGTTTGGTTGGTTCGCCCCCAGAGACTTATGGAATCAGAGAGGTTCCAGAATGCTCTTGGGGAATTACCTTCTGATCTTGATGACCATTCACTCGATGACCTCGTTGCTCTTTGGAACACTTTTCTGACTGAGGAAATCGACCAAATGGCTCCTAGGTGTCCTCTCTCTAAGTATCGGCACCGCAGGCCTCCTTTGTTTACAGAGGGTCTGCGGCAGCTGAATCAGGAAGGGCAGATGGTGGTCCTGTACTCGCACTGAAACCGACAGATTGTGGCACAGAGTTAGTTTAAAAACCTATGCCGTAGCTATGCGGGCAGCAAAGAAGGGGTTCTTTGCTGCTCTCATAGCATCTGCAAAGTCACGTCCAGCGGAGCTTTTCCGGATGGTGAGCGGGCTGGTCAGTCCGGCTTCCCTCCACCTGACACTGGAATTTTCCAGTGCCCACTGTGACATGTTTGTTGATTACTTCGCAGATAAAATTGCTTGTACTCACCACGACTTTGATGCCACGTTTGATGCAGTAGGAGAAGAATCAGAAGTTATGGAAGCCCTGTCTTATCTACTTTTGTGGGATCAGTTCCAGTGGATGTTGCCCGTTGATGCGGGGGATGTTCTTGGGGCATTTATTTATTTATTTATTTATTTATTTATTTTAACATTTTTCTACCCTGCCCCTCCTGCCACAGGCAACTCAGGGTGGCTCACAAATTCTAAAACATTTAAAACATCAATTAAAATCACATAAAAGGAGGCAAAGTAAAATAACATCCCACCCCATCATCCCCAATGCCTCCTCCCATTACCCATCTCCTCCGCCAAATGCCTGGTGGTGGAACAGCCAGGTGTCTGGCAGCTGTGGGGGATTGGATGAGGGTGAGCCGTCTGAAGCTGAATCCCGACAACATGGAGGTGATGCTGATGGGGAGGGGTGACGTCCCCCATGATTGATGGGGTTTGCCCCCCACTGGTGTCTCAGGTTCTTAGTCTAGGGGTGCTCCTCAAGTCCCAGTTCTGTCTGGATGCCAAGGTGGGGGCTGTGGTGAGGAGCATATTTTGCTAATTACATCTGGTGCAGCGGCTTCGGCTGTACGTCTCAGACTCCGACCTTGCCACTAGCATCCATGCTTCCATCACCTCAAGACTAGACTATTGTAACACACTCTACGTGGGGCTACCCATGATGACGGTTCAGAGGCTGCAGCTGGTGCAGAACATGGTAGTCCATCTCCCCACGGTCGCTGTGAGCACATTACACCAATGCTCCATTCTTTGCACTGGCTGTGCAAAGTCTTCCGGGCTCGATTCAAGGTGTTGGTACCTACCTATAAAGCCCTATATGGTCTGGGTCCTACCTATCTGCGGGACCACCTCACTCCCCGGGCTCTAGATCTACCCCTGCAGTTGACTGGGAGCACCCTTCTCAAAGTCCCCCGAGTATTTCAGGGGGTGACTATGGAGAGGGTGTTCTCAGTGGCTGCATCAAGGCTGTGGAATTCCCTCCTGACAGAGGTCCGTATGCCCCAGACCTCCGCTCCTTTCGATGACAATGCAAGACCTGGCTGTTCCACCAGACTTTTGGTAGGTAAGGGGTGAGGGGTGGGGGGGTGGATGTTTTTTAAACTCTATCATGTGGATTTTTTCTGTTTTTCTATTTATTTATATTGTATTTTATGTTTTTTTTAATTATTATTAGTTGTGAGCCACCCCCAAGCTGCTGATAGCAGGAGGGTGTGGGGTACAAAATTTGTAAAATAAAATAATAATAATAATAATTAATTAATAAATAAAAAACTGCTATTACATCCCCACTTAGCCTGCTTTTCTCTAGGATAAACATTCCCAATTCCTTCAACCTTTCCTCAAATAGCTTGCATTGTAGCCTAGCGCAAGAGTAGCAGGGACGTTTGCTGCCTGGAGGGAACCAAATTATGTTCATTCTTAGCCAGAAATAAGACCAAACTAATGAGAAATTTATGGGTCACAGGAAGAGAGTAAGGCTGCAGACAGAGTAGCCCCATTGAGTTTGAAGGGATTGCTCCAGAGTAAGTGCATTAAGGATTCCAGCCTAAATGAGTGTATAGGGGTTCCATCAGTGCTTTGAAAAATACTCAGAGGGACGATGTCAGGCTGTGGGGGAGGAGGTGGACAGTGAGGGATGGAAAGGGATTAATTAATTAATCCAGATGAAAGAGCCATGAGTCCAAGATGATTTCCCTATAATAAGGGGATGAGTTGACAAACAACAGCCAATGATTAAATATATAATACCATAATAAGATGGAGGAAAGAAATTACAAAAAAACTAATATAATTTAAACTGACATAAGCAAGAAAAATAAAGCTGCAACTCTGGACTTAATCTCTGTTAGTAATTGTTCATTTTGATGACTGTTAGGTGTCTAATTAAGGCCAATAAAAGAGGAAGCTTTGACCACATGCTCTGCAGACGCAGGTATCCCATCTAAGACAGCAGGCTGTGTTTCCACTCTTGCTGTGTCATCATCAGGTGCTCAGCTCATCAGAGCTTATCCTGGAGGGTGTCATTCAGTTCTATCATTTCAGTATCTTGATCATCTGTGAGATTATTCCAGAAAAGTCATTCCTGGCAGGCCGTATTTTGAAATTGAAACCAGCATGACAAGGAAACTGCTGAGTGATCAAATATTTGCCTTGTCCATGGCTCAGTGAAGACTTCTATATTAGAGGAAATGTCTGTTTATAAGTATGCATGTAAAAAGAATGGGAGAGTCTGGGGTGAAGAGGGTGGTCTCCTTAATTTTGGCCACTGTCTCAGAAGTCATAGGCCATTTTTAGACAGATGCTGCATGGGGAGCAGGTCCATATACGTTTGGTGGAGCGCACACACATGTCCGGTGGATGGGAGAGGGTTTAGACAATGTCAGATGGGTGTGCACTTGGTGTGCACCCCCATCCAGCCACCTATGTCCCCACCTGGAGCAACCTGGGTTTTTCCCAGTTGTTCCATGCAGGGAGATGGGTGGAGGTGCTTTGGTCGTGGGAGCGTGTGCCCACCTACTGCCACTTTTAAACAGGCAGTACCACACATGTCCACTGGGTGGACTTGCTTAGTACCGTCTCCCCTAAAAACAGCCATGGTGTCTTAAAATTAAGCTTCTTGTTCTTGCGGCGGTCTGCTCCTCAACACTATTTCAATTACCTGGAATCTGGGGAAATGGGCAAAGCTCCTGTCATTTTGGAGGAGATCAGAGGACAATGCTTTGGCATCAAGGTGGAGGAACTGTCTGCCCCTCACTATAGAGTGTGATTACTTTGTTATTCACAAGGTAAGATTCATATCTGCATGAAGAGAGAAATTTCCCTTAGTCTTTCCTAGTAGGCAGGAAGAGAAGATGTCTTGGGAGATAGCAGTGAGAACCACAGCCAAGGAAAACCAAACCACTGCGTAAGCCTCCACAAGAAGGCCTCAAGCCTTTCTGAAACCAAAATCTTGCAGAAGCATTTATAACCTTCTGAAATATGTCAAAGGGGTATCAGGAGGTGACTCACTGGAATACATTTATATCCTGCTCATTTAAAACATACCCTTAGATGATGAGTCAAACTCCGTGTCTTATAAGGTACTCAAAATATATACCTGGATCTCTAAAAGCGGTATCTACCACTTCTTTGGTAATAAGTTCCTACTTTAACTGATATTTCAGTCACTTGTTTTCTTGCTGCAGCTCAGACAGTATTTTTTTTAGCCTTGACTGAATGGCTAGACTAGGTAATCCACACAAACAGCTGCTGCCTGCAATGTGATCTTTTTTGTAAACCTTTTTACAAAGAGTTCTGAACTGTTCTTTGGTTTGGGGTATAGTGGAAATATCTGGAAACTAAGATCTCTTAATACAAATGTTACTGACATGACAAGAGTCTGTCCCAAGCTGGCTTTAGTGTGTGGGGTGCCCTACTTACCAATAACTGGAGTGGCTTATGCATTGAGCCACCTCATAATTTATATTGTTATTATATTGTTGTTTATTTTTACTGTTATTTATAGAGGTTGTTTTTATATTTGGTATTTAAATTGTTGTGAGTCACCCTGAGCTGCTATGGCAGGAGGGGGAGGCAAATAAATAAATTAATTAAATAAATGGAGTGCTCTGATCATGGAAATATTTTTTCTTCTATTCCAAGTTCCATTCAAGGCCTATTTACTAAATATCAGTAATTGACATGTTTTCTGGTAAAAAGGAACTAATAGTCCAGTCTGTTCAGACTCTCTTATACTCACATCAAAGACCATTTTCACACAGACGCCTCCCCCCCTCATACACGTGTGTGGGTGGGGGTGGTGCCCATGCGAACGTCACAAGCGGTGGTTGCGGTTGTGCTCCACCCACCTCCACCCATCATCCACACACGGAGCAATAGACACCAATGCCCTATGCTCCATGCGTGGATATAGGTGGAGGTGGGGGGGGGGGGTCCGTGGGGATGCACCCTCACACACTGCCCACGCACTGTGGTACCCATCCCTCACACACACACACACACACACACACACACACACACCACTGGCCCGTTTGAAAAGGGCCACAGATGGAACTTTCAGCAGGGCTAAAATTTTACAACTTGAAACCTAGGGAGGGGGGAGCTCCACATTTCATTTTTCATTTCATTTTTTATTTGTATCCCACACTCTCTCGCCACAGGCAACTCGAGGAGGCTCACAACAAAATGAAACAGCTCATAGCACAAAATACAAAATGCAATATTGTCCACAGGACCCACAATATATAAAGAGAAAAAAACACTCATTTAAATAACCCTAACAAATTCATATTACAGTATATCCCATCACTCACCATCATCCCACACTCCTTCCCTGCTGCCACCAGGGAAGGGCTCCTTCTCCAACCCACCCCACATCTTCCTGCTCTCAGCAGGAAGCGGGGCCCTTCCACAATACAACATTAAAAAATTACAATATATATTATTAAATAACCCCAACCCCTCTACAACCATTTTTACAATATACAACCAAACCTCCCCGGGACTCCCCCTCTCACAGGGAGTCCCTCCAACCCTCCCCAAGGAGCACCTCCCCTCCTCTCACCGGGGGGGTTGACCCTGTCCACCCTAACTCACTCCCCATGGCCCCCATCCTCAACAGGGGCGTAGCTATCATAGGGACAGACGGGACATATGTCCCGGGGCCCACCATGGTTGGGGGCCCACACAGTCCCGTCCGTCCCTGATAGCTAAGCAGTTTAAAAAAAAATATTTTTTTGGTGGTTGGATCATTGGAGCCAGCGGAGCGGGCAGCGGCCCGGCTGAGAGGGAGGTGGACCCCCCCCGGCCCGGCCTGGGGCCCCGCGGCCCCCCATCCCGGCCCGGGCCCCCCCATCCTGAAGAAATTATTATCCTGGCTGCTTGCTTGCCTTCTTCGCTGCGACTGCTGCTTTGGCCTTCTTAGCCCCACCCTCCCACCATGTGACAACTCACCGTGCGCTGCGCTGGAGCCTGGAAACCAGGTCCATTGCGCATGCGCTGGCATCCGACTCTGAGAGAGCGGCAGAGAAGAGAAGAACACGAGGCAGGCAGGCGGCCGGCGGCAGCGGGCAACTCATCACGAGCGGCAGTGCCGCAGCGGCTAGAGAGCCTAAGAGAGGCGCTCAGGCTGCTGCTCTGTGTGTGCTGTTGTGTTGTTGCTGCTGCTGCCTGGTGGGCATTGCAGCCAGGCGACTCGAGCCTCAGTCGAGGCACAAGCTTGCGGCGGCGGTGGCGCGGCGGCGGGCAGAGCAGACTGTGGAGTGCCAGGAGTGGCGGCGTGCCCGGTAAGAAAGGGCGGGGGCCGGGGG
>QEPC01012145.1:815591-827066 GCA_003113815.1 Sphenodon punctatus
CCCCCCCCCCCCCCCACCTACTTACCTTATGGCTGGAGCAGGTGGCGGCAGTGACTTAGGAGTGGCGGCGGGCCGGCGGCAGCAGCAGCAGCTGCTCCAGTGCGCTCATCCCCATCCAGCTCCTGGCCTCTTCCTGGTCCCTCCCAACGGGGCCTCTCAGGGCGACGCAGCTGGATGATGTCATCTGACTGCGCTGCTGGGAGGCCCTGTTGGGAGGGACCAGGAAGAGGCCAGGAGCCGGATGGGGACGAGCGCACTGAAGCAGCTGCTGCCGGCTAAGTTAACTAATTTTCTAAATGGGGGAGAGGGGGAGGCAAGCCCTGGAAGCTGGAGAGGGGAAGTCCCGAGAGTTTGTTTATTCCCCTCCCCCCATGGAATCTCCTGCCCCGCATCTCCCCAGAGCAGGCTACAAATTCTGTGCTGGGGTAAGCAGGGCAGGAGATTCTGCGGGGGGAGGGGAATTCTGCAGGAAATCTGCGAATCGCAGACCCGCGTTTCCCTCGGGGCCCTGTATACAATAGTCTCCGATGGCCTTGTAGAATTCCCTCCAATATCCTCTTAGCTCTTGATCAGGAGTGTTTGAGTTGCATGGTACTATAGTATACACCACTATTCTCATCCAGTACTAGTCCAGCATCCTCAAGTGAATGCACGAAGAACTGCTTGTATATGGTGGGTGCAGTACATAACACTATGCGCTGCATTCCCAAGAATAGAAATGTAACCCCTTGGGCTGTTAGCAAGTCAGAACCTACAATGTAATGCCAGCAAAGCAGCCTTCAGGCATCACTTTACTTTGATCTAGAGATAATGCACATGTTGTGCTCTATGTACCATCAGAACAAGTGTCAGTCAATGGGAAAAACATGAGCACTTGGCACTGCTTATATTAGAATGTTATTGACAGGGGAAATTCCAACTGCTATAGGAAATGGCCAAATAAAGCAAGAGCTCCTTGGTAGGATGCTGAGGTAGACATAGGAGGATTAGCAGGCATAATTGGTATCATTTCTACCTCCTAAAGACTCATATGAGTCATCTGCCTAGTCACGTCCTCATCTTCCTTACTTTTCTTCCTTACTTTAACTGAAAATGAAAACATTGTGGTGAAGGAGAAACTTAAAGCACCTTCAGCAGCTGGTTCAAACTTAGTAACACCTACTGATAACCTTACTGAGCAAGGATGTAATAAATACCCCTTTTGTGTGTTGCCTATAGCAAATGCCAATTCGAATTCATTGTTATTTTTTATTCATATTTTAATTCATAACATTAGTATGGAGTAAAATGTGTACTTTGTATGTGTTTACTTGGGAAGCTGTAGGTTAGGGGGTAATATAAGTAGGGGGACCATGGCTTTCACTAGGCTGAAAGTCATGTCAAGAGAGCTTTATAAAATGCAGAATAAGAGCAGTTTTACACAGCAGCTTGAATAAGCAATATAATGTAATACTAGGTTCAGGTCAGATTTGGGGAAGTTGTAGAGGGAGTCTTTTGCCTAATATTTAGTGGAATGATAAAGTGAAATGTGTTGCTATGAAACAAATGGAAAGATATTAGCAAGTTGAAAAGGTAAAGGCACACAGGTCTCCTTTTTCCAGGATGCCAGTTTTGACCACAATGACAAATAGTTTTTTTGACCACATCTTGCAAGATCACTTGTGTATGTGACCAGACTGCATATTGATTAGTCATCTTCATAAGGATAGATGTTGATTTTATATTTTGATTGGAAAACGTAAACATCTTCCACATCTCCTAGGAGTTTCATGGGAGGCAGAGTTTAGGTTTTAAAGCCTATGCTACCCAGGAAGATGCTCTCCAGTCCCATCTTTCTTCCTGAACCTGTACTGATGTGCGGACACCTAGGGAGCTGGTCTCTCTGGTAACTAATGAAAGGAACTAAACCTAGATTTGACTATATTGTTAAATACTTTCCTTCTTTACTTAATTGCAATCTTGTTTGTTTACTTGCATGTTTGGCCATACTTAGTGCCATTGTTTATGCGTGTGTTGATACTCTATAGGGAATATATCTTTTAATAAAGAAAAATAACCCATCTGCTCAGGAGTGGTCGTTGGCCATGATTCTCCACCCCCCTCCCCTCCCGCACATGGATCCACATGGTTTGTGCACACCACAATGTCCCCGTAATGGGAGCAAGCACGGATTGCACATGCAATAGTGCATGCCACACACAGGGCTTATTTATTTTATTTTTTAATTGATATTTACTACCCCGCCCCTCTCACCCAATAGCTACTTGGGGCAGCTTCCATAAAACAGTAAAATATATAAAATACAATAGTAACCATAATCATATAAAATAAACATAAAACAATATAACAATATAATATAATATCAAATCAGTTCTACAAAACCAAAAGACACACCTACACCGCCCTTTAGCCCATTCCTACTTCCCACCCACCCCCTCGCCAAATGCCTGATGGAAGAGCCAGGTCTTGTATTGCCACCGGAAGGTGAGAAGATTCAGTCTGAGACTAATCTCCACTGGGAGGGCGTTCCACAGCAATGGAGCAGCCACTGAGAATGCCCTTCTATCTCTACGGACCCACCTATAATGTTGGACCTCTAGGAGGGCACTCCTAGGGGCCCAGGGAGTGAGGTGATCCTTCAGATAGGCAGGGCCCAAACTGTTTGGGACTTTGTAAGTCAAAACTAGCACCTTAAATCGGGCCCGGAAGACAATAGGAAGTCAGTGCAATGCCTGGAGCACAGTTTTTATATGCTCCCTGTAGTCCATCCCTGTAAACAGGTGGGCTGCTGCATTTTTCACTAGCTGCAGCTTCTGGACCATCACCAGGGGCAGCCCCACATAGAGTGCATTACAGTACTCTAGCCTTCAGGTGATAAATGCATGGGTGACAGTGGCGAGATCAGAGTCTGAGACATATGGGTGGATACTCTTCACCAGTTGTAATTGGCAGAAGGCACCCCTGACCACAGCCAACACCTGCAAATCCAGGCACGGCTGCACATCCAAGAGCAACCCCAGAGTCCACACAGATGAAACCAATGGCGGACAGACCACCCCAATACAGGGGGTGTCCCCCTCCCCCAGATTCCCAACCCCACCCACCAACATCACCTCTGTCTTGTTGGGAATGAGCTTCAATTGACTAGACCTCATCCAATCACCCACCGCAGCCAGACACTGGGACAGCAACGAGACTGCAGGACCTGGGTCAACTGAAAACGATAGGTACAGCTGGGTGTCATCTGCATATTGATGACAGCAGACTCCCCAGTTGCACACAACTTCCCCCAGTGGCTTCATATACATATTGAATAAGAGAGGGGACAAGATGGAACCCTGCAGGACCCCACATGGGAGACCTCCAGGGGAAGATATACAATCTCCTAGTATCACACGCTGCGATCTATCTGCCAGGTATGAATGGAACCAGTGTAAAATGGTGCCGTCCACCCCAGCCAGGTCCCACAGGCAAGTCACCAACATCTCATGATTCATGGTATTGAAGGCTGCAGATAGATCTAAAAGGACCAACAAGGTCATCCAACCCTGGTTCAATTCTACAAGGAGGTCATTGACCAAAGTCACAAGCACAGTCTCCATGCCGTAACCCAGGCAGAACCCGGACTGCATGGGGTCAAGGAAACTGGTGCAGTCCAGATGTGCCTGCAACTGACAAGCCACTACCCATTCAATAACCTTCTCTATAAAGAGAAGGTTAGAGACCGGTCGGTAGTTTGTGGGGCAGCAATGTCAAGGGATGGTTTTTTGAGAAGGGGCCACGTCCTTGAGGTAGTCTGGCACCCTCCCCTTCTGAAGGGAGGCATTGATAATCCCTGCCAACACTAGCCCCAAAGTTTCACTGGTAGCTTTCACTAACCAGGATGGGCAAGGATCTAATTCACAAGTCGTGGCCCAAACAGAGTCAAGCACATCCACCGCCACAGTGGCTGTCAACAATTGAAAGTCATCCCATAAATACAGGCCAGACAGGGCATTCCTAACCTCTGGCTCTTCTACTGCTTCCAAACTGGGAGAGCCGAAGTCGTGCTCAATGCAAGCGATTTTATCTGCAAAGTACTTTAAAAACATGTCACAGTGAGCTTCAGAGGAACCCAGTTCCAGGTGAAGAGTGACTGGACTGACTGGACCCCTCACCACCCAGAACAGTTTTGCTGGACGAGACTGAGTGGATGTTATAAGAGCAGCAAATAACCATTTCTTTGCTGTTCAAACAGCTGCCGCATAGGCCCTCAAAAATGTTCTATGATGCAATCGATCATCTTGGGTGTTAATACAACATCACCATCGCTCTAACTGCTTCCCCTCACACTTCAACCACCCCAGATCTTCTGTGAACCATGGGGACCTGTGGTGGCAAAGCACCAGAAGTGGACACCTGGGAGCTACCCAATCCATGACCCCAGCCAACCAACCACTCCAGAAGGCCACGAGGTCATAGATGGAGCAGCCATTGAGTTCATCAGGCACATCCCCCAGAGCATTCTGGAAACCAAGAGGTTCCAGAGTCTCTGGGGGGTGGACCATCCTAATCATCGGTCCCTTGTCCTCACGGTCAGGTAGGCACACCAGAATGTGAGCGCAAAGGAGGTAATGATCTAACCACAACAAAGGTGCACAAACCACACCCCCAATCATCGGACCCCCTGCCTCAAGGTCAGTGCAGAACACTAAGTCCAGAGTATGCCCCACCTCATGCCCCTGACTTGGGATCGGTTCCAAAGTCTCTTAAGGATGTAGTTCATAATTTAACTGGTTACCATCATCTTGAACCCACCAATTAGGCTAAATGATTAAACTGAATTATTGAGCCAAAGCTGTGGTCAACATGAAGTTCCAAACAAGATCACTGTAGATACCATTTAGAGATGGGTGGTACAGTTACACATAGACTGAACATCGACAATTGTAAAGGACCAATTTTGCCCTAACTTGTATCCTGTGCAGCCTACAACCTCACTCATTTGGAGTCATTTGGGTCCCTCTTTCAATGTATGTATTCCAGAGTTCAACAAAACAATTATTTTTTTTAAAGGGAGTGATTGCATTAGTCTAAGGTAACTCAATGGGTGTCTTTAGATAGACCCAGTGGTGGCCACCCCCGAACCTGCTGCGGGGGTGCTCAGCCCCACATCCCCCATATGTAGCCCCACCTATGCCTCCATTTATACAGACCCAGCAGATGCCACGGCCCACAGTCTGCCCATGCAGCTCCCCCTTCCCTCACACACTAGAGCTGCGGGCAGATGGGCTGCTGCTCTAGGCTGTCATCCACAGCTCTATGGCATTGCCTGGGGTGGGCCCCAGGGCCTTCCACTGATGTCCCAGCTTTGGACAGCCTCTTCTGTGGGCAGTGCTCAGAGCACTGTTAGCAGGGCTGGAGTGGAGCAGGCACCCTCTGCTCCGCTTCTGCTCCACCTGCACATCTGGCAGCCTGCCTTTAGGCTGACAGGCCACCCCCTGCTGTTTTACTATTGAGAATGTTCTGCATTTTATTTATGTAGATTATTATTTTTAAAACTCTTGTTTGAGATATTTAATTTGGTGAAAGGTGTAAATAAATTTGAAATTTGAATTGACAGGTCACCCCAGGTATGAGGTGGAGCAGAGCTCTAGGCGCTGACCATATAAATGCACCCAATGCCGTAACCTGGTCTAGCAAGCCCATGGGTGTTTTCAGACGTTACGGGGCCGCTTGGCCCCGTACCGAAAACAACCCTTTCATTCCCCGCCGGGGTCACCCTGTCATGCCATATCAGACATGCCGGGGGGATCCCGGCGGGGAATCTGGGGGGGGCGGGGCCGTGCGGTGCAACGTGCAGCCGCACGGCCCCATCCCCTACACGCACCCCGCTGCCCGCCCTCCAGGGAGACGGGCGGGCGGCGGGGCCACTGCGGCCGCCGTGTCGGGCCGGATGTGCCGTGGCCCGGGATCCCGGGCCGTGGTAACCGGCCAGACGTTACTTTTTTTTGGTCCCCACTGGGGATCTTTTTGACCACGCTTCCCGGGACATTCCCCCAGCTAGACCGGGAAGCGTGGTTCAAATTGACCCCATGAGGGTATTAACCGTGGCGAACATCTGGCGGCTGCCAAATAGACGTGTGAGCCACAGTGACCACAGGTGCGTATTCACCGTGGTTCACTGTGATCTCGTAACGTCTGAAAATACCCCATATCACAATTCAGAATGAAGCACCTTTTCCCAAAGAAACAAAATGTACATGATTTTCTATGACTCTATGAAAATACATCCTCTGTTGTTCTCTTGTTAAATAAAAGAAAGCTACCACATTGCAGTAGTTAACATATGTACGAAAAGGATTAGATGGACAGTGATAAAATGCAGACATGCAGAAGAGTTTGTTTAGCAAATACATTGAGATGCAGTGTAAAAGCAAAGCCTATTCAGTGCCAGAAACATACATGAATGAGTGCAGTTCCCAGATGTGGGGGCCTCAGATAGTTTGGACATGGAACCCAATCCTCAGATAGTGTTTATTGGTGTTCTTCTCTTATTATCTTCAATGGAACTAGACCAATTTACACAAGATGAAGCTTTGACATTTGGTTTAGAATTTCGATGTGATGTTAACCCATGTCTACTTTTATGCAAGACCAATTTTTATGCAGTCTATTTCTATAGCTGAGACTACAAATACCTTTTAATTTTTTTAGTTGCAGTATTATATAAAATACCAGAGCAGGAATCCAAATTAGAACTATCTGCATAACCAACAGCTAGTGAAAGATCAAGTAGACAAAAGGAAAGCTCAGGACACACCAATATTGCCAAAGTCAACAAGAGTTAAATGACATCTCTTTACTCTGTCGCCTGAACTAAAGGGATTTTGATCCTTCAATGTCCTTTGCCATGGAAGACCAACCTTTTGTAGCAACAACTTCGATGAATCTATGCTGTTTTACATCAATAGACAACCTAGCCTAATCACTTTGAAATGGATTTTAAAAACCCTATTAGAAAACATCGTTCTCTTTGTTTTGCTGAACACAATAACGCTAGCAGACTTTCTTTCTTATGATTTTCCTCATCTCCATCATCGCATTCACTTGGGTGGATCAGTTTAGATTAGAAGGACTATCCAAATACACTTGGAAGTTGTCCATCAACTAGAAGTACTTCTTAATCCTCCCTTCCTGTTTATATCCTACCTGTGCTGGCTTGCATTAGAAGTTAATTCTCCATTCAATCTCAGAGGCAGGTGTAACATAGAGATGCTTTAAATCTTACCAACCTTCCTAACCTTCATGTTCTAGATGGGACTGAAATAGGGGACTCATGAGCTCAACAGACATACCTGCAAGTTCAGTGCAGTCATTCCTGCCTCCAGCGTGGGACTGGCCTGAGGACAGTTACGTTCTTCATTCCATTGCATGTGGAAATCGGGTATACGTTTCCCATCTGTTCCCTTTGAAGCAGTAACTTTGCTTTGACAGTGCTTTGAACTGCCTCCCAATCCACATGAGGAATTCCAAGATGAGCTCTATTTAATCATACTCAGGGATTTTAGGGAAACAGCTCTGATTAGTTCCAATATGACTAGGAATATGCTGTGCTATGCTTCTATATGCAGAAAAATATAATATTTCAAAATGTTATATCTATTACAAATTAGAGATTTAAACATTACATAGAAAGACAAAGGAATGGGTTTTGGTGGTGGTGACTGCTTTTAAAAAATGCTGCTTGAAAATTCAAAATCACCCAAAAGAAAAACATGTCTTGTGCGTCCTCAGTTCCCAGACTATTCAACTGAAATGAAGGCTTACAGGTTACGCACAGTGCAATCATCCGCCTGCTTTCCGTCAGCAGGAACTGAAAGGAAACTGCCCAAACTGAAAGAAAATCTGCTTGATCTTGTTCCCATTGGGGCTATTTAAAGCTAATGCCATGCAAGATGTAGTTTTTTCACAATTTATAAAGAACACACATGAACACTACAGACTTTTATTTGAGTGTTTGTTGTAGTGTCACTAGTCATGTAGCCTTTTCAAATTCAGCCTATCTTTTAACAGATGAATAAGAAGAACAGTAATGTAGTGGGACAGAGAATGTTAGGCAACAGTCTTCAAAACACTTACTCTGGAATAGTCCCATTGATCTCAAGTTGCTTGAGGATTGTGGCTGTAGTCTATTAAAAGGTAGTTTATTGTACAAGAAATTGTGCTTTTAACTGGTAGCATTTCTTTCCTTGTATTTCAATGCCAAATACAATGAACAACAATACCAACATTCAGCTAGCAGTTTCATCCTCTGGATTTGGGCTTTGCAGCTAGGATTTTTTCCCCTCTGTTTTAAATATTTTGATTGCAATTAAACTCTGTTGATTTATTATTTTTTTACTAATTAAACTCAGTGGATTTAATAATAGGATAATTGGAATGTATCAACTACTAGCTCTTCAGTCCTCCTACTGTCAATGGTGGAGTTGCATCAAGTACTAAAATTAGTTCCTGTGGGTAATGTCCACATTTTGGGACACCGCATTGGGCACACGACAGGCTACCCAAGGACTAATTGGGTGCCCAATGTCCCAAAAGGAGAGCATTACCCAGAAAAACCAACAAGCCCCAGTTGGGAGCACTGCAAAGCCCACTCCAGCCAGAGCTTGTCAGTTTTGAAGGCAGGTCACGGTTTCCCTCACACAGTGCTCTGATAGGCGCTGTGGCCAGCTGAGAGCACCGTGGCGCCTGGCTCTGCACCGGTCCCAGCCACAGCTGGGTTTCAAAGGCCAGCCAGCGCTTCCCATACACATACATCACCTCTCAGTGATAGGCACTGTGGGGGCAGAAACAGCCTTTGAAACTGACAAGGCCCGGCTGGGTCCTGTCACTTTCAAAGGCCAGCCCACATTCAAGCAGCCCAGGGGGTCCTGTTCAGGCTCCATTGAAGGTGCCCGAACAGAGCCTGGTCAGTTTGAGCACCCTAGATTCATCGGGTGTCCAGTTGCAAACTCCTATGTTACTTCTATTCTAAGCTTTTTAGAACACAGACGGACTCTTTTTAAATACTTTGAAAAGCTACCATGCACTTGTGGTGTTATTTACATGGAATACATGCCCTACAACTAAATGCTGTTACTGAAAGCTAGGAACATCCTTACTATTTAACAAACAAAAGAAATAAGGAATACTTACTTTTCAGCCTTATGTAGGTAGAAAATTAGCTTGCTTCCTAGGGGAAAGGTGGGGCGAAAGTACCTGTCTTTCCATCTATGGTATTTGGGGCACCTATCACTAGATCAGCACTGGGCACCTATCACTAGATCAGTACTGGGCACCTATCACTAGATCAGCACTGGGCACCTATCACTAGATCAGTCAGAGTGCTAGATGGGGTGCACCCACATGAGGCGTTTGGGCAGCCTTACCCCACATTGGGCAGCCTTACCATGCAATGCAGTTCATTGTCTGCCCAGCAGCCACCAGATGTTCACCCCACAATGTGGCATGGTGGGCGTCTGACTATTATGTCCTACATTCTCAGAAAAAGGCCATGGATGCAACATGTAGGAGCCTTACCCAAAGTGGAGTAAGCCTGCCCAACGCTTGGGGGATCAGCCCCCATCTGCCCCGCCATGTGGTGAGGTCAGCCGCGGGTCTTCGAGTGGCAGGTGCTGCCTCCATTCCCACATGGCCACGTCACAGCCGAGGGCAGGATAGTGGGCAGGCCGAGGGAGGGCAGCTGGACACATGTGGCTGGCACCTTGGCCTGCTCCAGTGCATGGTCGGACCTCCTACAGTGGCCTGCCTGTCCAGCTTCCCTGTGTGGGGGGGAAGACCATCTGCCCTGCTCTCTGTGCTGAACTCACAGTGTGGCAGTTGCAATTGCCTGCCACAGGCTGCGTGGGGGGATCGGGACATCCCAGCTCATGTGGCTCCATCCATGGTCTGCATTGAAAATGAAGTATTCATAGGCATAAATGCAAGTATAGTTCTGTAGTTGGGACTCGTTAAGGAGATTTTGTCCTGTGGCAGGAGGGGTGGGGTAACAAATCTTTTAAATAAATTAAAATAAATAAATAAATAAATACAAGCTGGTTAAAGAAGGTGCCACATGCTAGGATCATCCACTCGGCCCATTGCTTCTACCACATGCAGGGTCTCCTCTCCTCCCTTCACTGGCTCCCCCTTCCCACATGCATCCTTCACAAACTCCTGGTATTTACTTACAAAACCCTTCACAGCCTGGCTCCCCCTTACCTCTCAGCCCTTATCTCCTTACACACTCCTGCATGCACTCTCCGCTCCTCCTCTGTCCCCTACCTCTCTCTCCCTCGTCTCCCCTGCACCCCTAACCGCCTTCGTCCCTTCTCCCTTGCTGCCCCCCATGCCTGGAACTCCCTCCCTGCCCACATCCACCTTGCCCTCTCCCACTGCACTTCAAATCCCTCCTCAAAACCCACCTCTTCCTCACCGCCTTTCCCGACGCCTGTTAGAACTTCCCTCTCAATACCTACTGTCTGCCCTCCCCTTTGACTCCTGCCTGACTGCAACCAAGCCAAGCACGTGCACCTGAGACTTCGCATCCGCTTGAAGGTTTTTATCCCTTGTCCCTCCCTGTAAGGTTGCTCGGGGGATGGAGGCGTAGGGGGCTGCACCGCGGGCGGGGGCGCAGCCGATCAATCCCCCAGCGTGGCAGTCAGATGAGGAATCCTGGGGAAGGCACCAGCAGACAGCGGCATTACGCCACACACGTAGGGGAAACCCCGGCTACACGACGGTGCAGGGAGGCGGGGCCTGTAGACGTGGTGCGTCGCTCCACTCGCATCCGGGCATTGCAGGGGGCGGAGCCAGGGCTTCAAAAGGAAGGGGCGGTCATCGCAGCAGCGCCGGTGATCAGCACTGCTGTGAGACTGGCCCCTTGCGACGGAGTGAAGGAGAGGCTTGTAGCGAAACGTGGGAGAGTGTGTGAGCGTGACTGGTGTGTGGAAGAGGAGGCAAGCGAGAGTGTGAGTGTAAGGTGAGTGCGAGAGGTGTGGGCGTGGTGCCAGAGTGAGAGGGAGAGTGTGTGAGAGGATCCAAACCACTTCTTCCCTGTCTACCCTTCTTCCCTTCCTCCCTTCCTCCCAGGGTACCCCTGATCCTTGCCCCTTGCTCCCCAGCCCATCATCCTGGTTCCTTTCTTTCCTGGTCGCCCCCACGAGTAGAGCACTTCCCTGTCATATCCCCCAGCACTCCTGTCTGTGTACGTGCGGGGTGTGGGATAAGGGTAGAGTGAAATACGCATCCTGCGTGCACGAGTGGGGGCTGAGCTCTGGGCCTTGCGATCCCCACCCCAATGATGAAACGGCCTGCCTTCTGTTGAGGGCATTAGGGCCAAACGTTATCCTGAGGGGTTGTTTTCCGATACAAGAGCATATAGCCCGAGCGCTTGGGGTGTGTCTGTGTCTGCTGGAGGGTCTGATACATAGTGAGTGCAAGGGCCCTGTCCCC
>QEPC01012145.1:827410-840077 GCA_003113815.1 Sphenodon punctatus
ACTGGGCACCTATCACTAGATCAGTACTGGGCACCTATCACTAGATCAGCACTGGGCACCTATCACTAGATCAGCACTGGGCACCTATCACTAGATCAGTCAGAGTGCTAGATGGGGTGCACCCACATGAGGCGTTTGGGCAGCCTTACCCCACATTGGGCAGCCTTACCATGCAATGCAGTTCATTGTCTGCCCAGCAGCCACCAGATGTTCACCCCACAATGTGGCATGGTGGGCGTCTGACTATTATGTCCTACATTCTCAGAAAAAGGCCATGGATGCAACATGTAGGAGCCTTACCCAAAGTGGAGTAAGCCTGCCCAACGCTTGGGGGATCAGCCCCCATCTGCCCCGCCATGTGGTGAGGTCAGCCGCGGGTCTTCGAGTGGCAGGTGCTGCCTCCATTCCCACATGGCCACGTCACAGCCGAGGGCAGGATAGTGGGCAGGCCGAGGGAGGGCAGCTGGACACATGTGGCTGGCACCTTGGCCTGCTCCAGTGCATGGTCGGACCTCCTACAGTGGCCTGCCTGTCCAGCTTCCCTGTGTGGGGGGGAAGACCATCTGCCCTGCTCTCTGTGCTGAACTCACAGTGTGGCAGTTGCAATTGCCTGCCACAGGCTGCGTGGGGGGATCGGGACATCCCAGCTCATGTGGCTCCATCCATGGTCTGCATTGAAAATGAAGTATGCATAGGCATAAATGCAAGTATAGTTCTGTAGTTGGGACTCGTTAAGGAGATTTTGTCCTGTGGCAGGAGGGGTGGGGTAACAAATCTTTTAAATAAATTAAAATAAATAAATAAATAAATACAAGCTGGTTAAAGAAGGTGCCACATGCTAGGATCATCCACTCGGCCCATTGCTTCTACCACATGCAGGGTCTCCTCTCCTCCCTTCACTGGCTCCCCCTTCCCACATGCATCCTTCACAAACTCCTGGTATTTACTTACAAAACCCTTCACAGCCTGGCTCCCCCTTACCTCTCAGCCCTTATCTCCTTACACACTCCTGCATGCACTCTCCGCTCCTCCTCTGTCCCCTACCTCTCTCTCCCTCGTCTCCCCTGCACCCCTAACCGCCTTCGTCCCTTCTCCCTTGCTGCCCCCCATGCCTGGAACTCCCTCCCTGCCCACATCCACCTTGCCCTCTCCCACTGCACTTCAAATCCCTCCTCAAAACCCACCTCTTCCTCACCGCCTTTCCCGACGCCTGTTAGAACTTCCCTCTCAATACCTACTGTCTGCCCTCCCCTTTGACTCCTGCCTGACTGCAACCAAGCCAAGCACGTGCACCTGAGACTTCGCATCCGCTTGAAGGTTTTTATCCCTTGTCCCTCCCTGTAAGGTTGCTCGGGGGATGGAGGCGTAGGGGGCTGCACCGCGGGCGGGGGCGCAGCCGATCAATCCCCCAGCGTGGCAGTCAGATGAGGAATCCTGGGGAAGGCACCAGCAGACAGCGGCATTACGCCACACACGTAGGGGAAACCCCGGCTACACGACGGTGCAGGGAGGCGGGGCCTGTAGACGTGGTGCGTCGCTCCACTCGCATCCGGGCATTGCAGGGGGCGGAGCCAGGGCTTCAAAAGGAAGGGGCGGTCATCGCAGCAGCGCCGGTGATCAGCACTGCTGTGAGACTGGCCCCTTGCGAAGGAGTGAAGGAGAGGCTTGTAGCGAAACGTGGGAGAGTGTGTGAGCATGACTGGTGTGTGGAAGAGGAGGCAAGCGAGAGTGTGAGAGTAAGGTGAGTGCGAGAGGTGTGGGCGTGGTGCCAGAGTGAGAGGGAGAGTGTGTGAGAGGATCCAAACCACTTCTTCCCTGTCTACCCATCTTCCCTTCCTCCCTTCCTCCCAGGGTACCCCTGATCCTTGCCCCTTGCTCCCCAGCCCATCATCCTGGTTCCTTTCTTTCCTGGTCGCCTCCACGAGTAGAGCACTTCCCTGTCATATCCCCCAGCACTCCTGTCTGTGTACGTGCGGGGTGTGGGATAAGGGTAGAGTGAAATACGCATCCTGCGTGCACGAGTGGGGGCTGAGCTCTGGGCCTTGCGATCCCCAACCCAATGATGAAACGGCCTGCCTTCTGTTGAGGGCATTAGGGCCAAACGTTATCCTGAGGGGTTGTTTTCCGATACAAGAGCATATAGCCCGAGCGCTTGGGGTGTGTCTGTGTCTGCTGGAGGGTCTGATACATAGTGAATGCAAGGGCCCTGTCCCCCTCTGGGTTCCCCCTTCACCTTGTGACCCCTTCCGTAACACTCCCTATGCCCCCTCTCCTTGTCTTCCCCCTCCGAGTCTATTAGACTGTAAGCCGTAGGCAGGGACCACATCTATCTCATTGTTCTGTAAAGCACCAGGTACACAGCTTGCGCTATACAAATGCTTATAATAATAATAATAATAATAATAATAATAATAATCATAATCATAATAATCATAATCATAATAATCATAATAATAATAATATAATGTACATTCATGGAAATGGCGAACACTAACCTGCTAGCACACTAATATTGATTTTCTGTGGGAAGCGTAATGCATGCTGCATCTTGATAGCAGTAGGCAGTCATGTTTGTACAACATCTATCAAAATAGGGACTCAGTCCTGATTGGGACCAGTGGGTGCTTTGATAATAGAAATCATCATTTCAAAGAGATTAGATATTTTATATTGGGATTTTCAAATGCATCAATTTTTGGCCTAACTCTGCCTTTATTTAACTCATTGGTAACTTCCTGTTTCTCATTTAAAAGACTAATAACAACACTGAATGTTTTTGAAAAGCAAACCCTAATGTCCACACCCATGACAGTGCAGCAAACCCACAGGCTTATTTGTTTGTTTAAATTTGTATCACAGCCATCTCACAAATGGCTCAGGGTGGGTTACAACAATATAAAAACAGAAACATGTATAATACAGTAAACGGAAGGGACGGGTGATGGTGGCGGGGGAAGAACAAACATGTCAACTATTACTATACCCACCCCAGTCCATCCCTGCCCCACCAAAAGCCCGTCTAAACAAAAATGCTTAATGCTGTTTCTGGAACAAGCATAGGCTTGACCTTTGGGAAACTTCTGCGGGAAGAGAATTCCACAAATAGGAAGCAACCACCAAGAAAGCAATGAAGGGTCTTGTTTGCAACGTCTGAACTTTTCAGCCAAGCTGGCCTGGAGTTTTACTGTATTTCTGAATATTAATAACTTTAAACATGCATTAGTACTAGGGCTGAATGAAAAGCCCTTTTTGTTTTCATGAGATATCCCATGAGAGTTTGTGCCAGAGACTGAGATCTCACTGAGATCTCAGCTCCAATATGAAATCTCATGAGATATCTCGTCAAAAAAGAAAAAAATTACTTTGCATGCAAAATGGCCACCAGGCCATAGATGTGTCGACACCATTTTGGAAAAGGGCAGCTGGTCTGTGCATGTGCAAAAGTGACTACTGCACATCCACAGAATTGCTTCCCTTTTCCAAAATGGTGGCAACACTGCTGCTGCCATTTTGAGAAAGGGCTGTGCATATGCAGAACAACCCCGGTGGTCATTTTGTGCATGCATAGTTCTTTTATTTGGGGGGGAGGGATGTTCTCACATTTCTCGACGAGAATACAGCTGAGACGCTGCTGATTCTTGGCTAGTTCTTAGTTGCCAGAACAAGCCAAAGACTGTGATTCTCACTGAGAAACATGAAAATCATGAGAGCAGGTTTCAGCCCTTATTAATACCACTTTTGAATCTAGTCTCAGGAACAGTGGTGAAGAATACAGACATTTTACTGTGCTGTCATGAAAAAAAAAATCATGTGTGCTATTCATTAAATTAAAGTTAAGTGCTAGGCAGGGGGAAATGAAACTCTTTTTACGCATCATCACCTGGAAAATTTCTAGTCATGTACCAATGCACTCAGCACACAGTTCTCGGAAGTTCACCTACTGATAAAACAGACTTACCGTACTTGAAAGACAAATCTAGTCCAAAAGTCTGATAACAAGACTCTAAAACTCTAAGCTAAATGCCTGAAAGGCTGTAAGCATGGGTGACTGGTGACTGTCAATAGCTATAGGAATTTGTATTCTTATTTTTTCAGCTTTGATTTGTTAAAACCAGTTGCCACATAAGAGGAGCGATGAAAAGTCAAGCCTGAAAAAATCATTTTGAACTTTGGGACTTCATAGTAACTGGCAATGTGAAATTGCATCCACTACAGAAGAAATAGGTATAATGGGCATTTTGAACTATATGTGGATTAGGAGTGGGACCTTTACTTTACCTGATTTATACAGATATATTTTCCTTACATGTAATCAGATATTAGATATACAAAATGTCCATGTACTAAGGAAATGGAGGAGGGGACCACAATGGGTATTTTCAGACGTTACGAGATCACAGTCAACCACAGTGAACCACGGTCAATCCCGCAGCGGGGCCAAAGTGCCCTGAATAGGTATTTTCAGACATTACGAGATCACGCTCAACCACGGTGAAGCCCCACATGGTGATCGTGATCCTGTAACGTCTGTTGGGGGGAACGGAAGCTCCCCGCCAGATGTTCACCCCCATGAATCACAGGGGGGAATCACATTCAACACGCAAATGGAGGTCCTGCTGGACCATCTCCGTTTGCGTGTTGAATGTGATTCCCCCCCCATGATCAAGGGGACTGTAACATTTGTCCCCTATCACGACCCGGAATCAGCAGGATTCCAGGACGTGGTCAATGCGGGTGGGTGCTGCGACTGCATTGGCCGCGGCACCCACCCATCTCCCAAGAGGGCAGGCGGCCTAGGGAGCGTGGGGGGGCAGGGCCATGTGGCCGCACATTGTGCCGCGCAACCCCACCTCCTCCCTGATTCCCCGCCAGAATCAGTCGGCACGTCTGTTGGACGTGCCAGTTTGATCCCAGCGGGGGATCAATAGGTGATTCTGTGACGGGGTCAATACAGGCCCCGTCACGTCTGAAAATACCCAACGTCTGTTGAGTGGGTACCAGATGTTCACCACAGTCAATCCCCAGCAGGGGTCAAAATTAACCACCCTTCCGGAGCTCCATCCCAGACCATCTCCGAAAGCGTGGTCAAAGCGATTCTCACTGGGAAACAAAAATAGTAATGTCTGAACAGCAACCACTGGCCGGAATCAATCAAAATGATTCCCAGCCAGGGACAAAGCATGCAGCGTTGCTGTCAGGCAACCAGCAACAACACAGGCAGCGAAGGGAGATTTAAAGGGCACACAGCGGCAGGAAACGGGCTGAGGTACCCCCTCTGCTCACCGCCCCCAGGGAGGACACTGGCTTCAGGGCCCCCGCCCCCAGGAGGAATGCCCAGGGACCTCAGGGACCTGCAGGCCCCCCACAAGCCCCAGCCCCAGCATCCCCCACCCCCTGTCCGGACCAGGAGACTCTGAGGCTGGCACACTGGTCACCCTCAGCCAGTGGACCCCAGAAACACTGACGGACCAGCCTCAGAGGGCTCCGAGATGGACATCAAGGGTAAGCACATGGGTGGGAGGGGGGCTGGACCAGGGGGGAAGGGGGGAGGGGGACACACTGGGCAAGGGCCCCCCCAGACACCCCAGACACCCCATAACATGGGAAGGGGGCCCGGGGGGCTTCTGGGGGACAAGGGCAGCCCACCCTCACCCAACCCCTCCTATAGCCCTACAGGGCAGGGCATGGCACACCCCGGCGACAGACGGGTGACAAGGACGCCGGAGAGCAGCCCCTGGGAGCAGCCAGCGGTCCCCTGTAAGGAACACCACCAAGTGGGGGGAGGAAGGGCACCGGGGGAGGACACCAGCTGCCAATCAGATAGGGGGTGGGGCCCTAGACCCCCCCCAGCCATGCCACGGGACAGGGGGCAGCTGGCCAGGGCGCCTAACTGTCTCTTATACACATCTAGATGTGTATAAGAGACAGGGCCTGAGACCCCCCAGCCATGCCACGGGACAGGGGGCAGCTGGCCAGGGCGCCTAACCAGCACCTATTGTGTACCCAACAGGGCAACCCGAGGGGCCCCAGCAATCTGGACCTCTTGCCTGCAGCACAACAGATGAGAGAGTACCGGTCACGGGTATGGCGCCGGAGGGAGGAGCAGGCGGAGGACATTGTCCAGTCTAACACCTAGCAGGGCAAGCGGATGATCGCGGCCATTGATCGCATGGAGGCGGCCACAGAATGCTCCCTGCAGAGAAGGCAAGGGACCGGAGGCTCCAGGCGGAGGTGCGGCTAGAGCAGAGGCGGGAGCACCGGAAGCATAGCAGGCAGATAGAGGCGTTTGGGAGGCTGAAGCAGGCCATCGACAGAATGGTGTGGGAGCATTCAGCAAAGATGGACCGCTCGCACGACAGCTGAGTGGGAGGCCCCGGAGGCATGGGGGATGGGGGGGAAGGGGGAGAGAAGTATGATGGGGGAGCACAGCACAGGGAGGTGGGTGGTGGTGGTGGTGGTGGTGGTGGGGGACACATGTACATCTGCGTTGAAATAAAGGTTTGTGCACAACTATTGCCTCCTTGGGTCTGTTCATGAGCCTGGGACTGTGGGCGGGTGAGTGGCTGTACAGGGGCATGCCCAGGGCACTGGTGGGGGCCCCGGGGTGGTGGAGATGGCCGTGTGCACCTCACGCCTCGGCCTCCCAGTTGATCTGCCTAGCCAGGGCAGCACGGATGCGCTTAGTGTATCGGTACTCCCGCGGGTTCTCTGCATTCACATACAGGGGCACAGGGCCGGGAAGGCGCCAGGGCACGGGGTATTCGAGGGCAACCCCATCGGTCTCGCACACATTGTGCAGCACACAGATGACTCCGATCACCAGGGCCGAGGTCTCCACCGTGTAGTCCAGGCGGCCCGCGAGACTCCTCCAGCACTGCTTGAGGGCCCCGAAGGCCCTCTCGACCACTGTCCTGCTTGCACACAGGCGGGTATTGTAGAGAGCTTCCACAGGGTTCCGGGCGACCGGGTATGCCTTCATCAGCCACCGGGTGAGGGGATAGGCTGAGTCCCCCAGGATGCAGAGGGGCATCAGCACCCCCTCGATCTGGGTCATCCCCATGTCCGCGAAGTCCCCACAGTACATCCGGGCATAGAAGGGGGAAATGGTCATGATCCAGGCATCGTGGCTGCACCCAGAGTTGCCCGTGAAGATGTCTATGAACGGCGCCGGTAGTCCACCACAGCCTGCAGCTGCAGGGAGTGGTATCCATGTCTGTTAACATATTCCACGGGCTCCCCAGCGGAGGGGCGGAGGATCCCTATGTGGGTGCCGTCTACAGCACCCATGCAGTTGGGGAACCGTCCAGCCATGAAGCCAGCCATCACGGCCGCCTGGTCCACCAGCTCGATCGCTCAGTCCAGGAGCACTCCCTCCACAGCCTCACAGATGTCCCGCAGTATGCCAATGACGGTGCTCACCCCGACGCCAAAGTGCTGCGACATGGACCGGCAGGAGTCAGGAGTTGCTAGTGCCCAGACCCTGATGGCCACCTGCTGCACCATGGGGATGGGGGTCCACATGGGGGTGTGCTGCCACTCCAGCCAGGGCATTAACAGCTCCATGAGTCACAGTAGGGTGCGCCTGTCCATCTGAAAGTGCACCCTCCAGGCTACCTCATCCCACTGAGTCAGCGCCCAGGACCACCACCCCTGTGCCTGCTCTGTGACCCATACTCGCTGATCAATGGGCCTAGGGAGCAGGGCTGCACGCCCCATGGTCTCCCTCCACCATTGGAGGCACCCGGCTGCCTTGCAGAGCCATGCGACCCTATCCCAGCTGCGGAGGCTGGCCTGCCGGGCTGCCCCGGACACCCGCAGGGCCCTGAGCAGCCAGTGAGAACCTGCAGGCGTGGTGGACTCTCCAGGCCTTAGCAGTGCTCCAGGCAATGGTAACCCACAGGCGGGAACCCAGGTGCACCTCAGCAGTCTGGATGCACAAGAGATCAGTGTGCGAGCGGTACCATTCTGCACAGAGGACTAGGTGCATCCCGCAGGCGCCCAACTGGCCTAGCTCCATGGTGCATGTTGCCCCGGGTGGGGGGCAGCCGGCCCAATTATAGGCCAGGGCACATGTAGCCCCATCTCCAGGTCATGACCCAGGGCCCTGCCAGGGGCCCCCAGGTCGGTTCTGGGCGGTCTGCCTCCTGGCAGCAGGAGCAGGCTCCTGCAGGATGGGTCTGCCGGGAACCTGGGGGCAGTCCATTAAGCGCACCTGCTGTCCCTGCAAGGGGCCTGGGCACGGTCCAGCCTGCACCCAGGCACGTGCGGGCTGCAGCTGCATTCCTGCTGTCATCAACCTCCCACCTCTCAGTGTTGCCAGCCTGTTGTCCTCACCACCCTGATTAGTGTGTAGGCTGTCCTGTCTGTGCACTCTGTTCCAGCAGCTGTGCCATGTTGTGGATGGTGGCCTTATCGGCTGGCCTTGAGGCCCCCCCTGCATCCCCTCCCATCCCTCCAGGGGTTGTGGGGTCCCTCTGTCTTCGCAATTAGTCTCCTTTGCTTCCTGGATCATGGCTAGCTGCGCTTCCACTGGGCTCCCGGCTCCCAGAGCCCATGGGACCCCCCATCGCTGAACGTTCTGCGAGACCATGGCCCTGTGTGATCTGTGGCATTCCCTAGCTGTGCAATTGCTCCTGAGCTGCCCAGACAGCTTGTCCAGTGCCTATGCGAGTCTGAGCTCAGAGCTGCGCTACTTTGGCTATGAGGCGAGTGCCCACGATTGCCAACTGCATGCGGAGACCCTGGGCCTGATTCCCTTTCCCGATGGGTGCGTCCCAGAGATGAGGTGCTCGCATGTGGGGTGGTCAGTGGCGGAGACCGTGTCTGCTCTGTCTGTGTGCAGCCTGGCTGCCTACACAGCCTGTCTGAATGAGGGGGGCCCTGCCTTGGCTGTGTCCTACTTTGGCTGTGTTCACGGAGCCCATGGGTACCAGGGATTGCATGGGGTGGTGTATCACCAGCTGTTGGAGCTCGGTCACCTTCCGTGGCCCCCTGCTGCTAACTATGGCTTGTCTGAAGCCACCGAGGTGGAGCTGGCAGAGCTGGCCAGTCTGTGCTCCCATTCTGATGTGCAGTTGGGGCTCGCCATGCAGGAACCCTTTGAGGCGTACAACCTAGTCGCCCACCACATGTCTGTGCTGGGCTACCATTGGAGCATGCCTCAGTGGCCCCTCTTCATTCACCTGGTGGGCCATCTGGTCCCGGGACCCTTCGTGGCCCCCTGCGGCTGGCTGTGAGGCCCCCTGTGCCTACCATACCCCTGTTGGTGGCCCCGTGGAGAGCTCCTGCCTCTTCCCTGCTGCCGCAGGCCGGTGCCTGCTTCCTCCATGATGTCCCGGCCTTGCAACTGTGCTGCCTGTTTCCCGGGGTTCCACTGCCCCTGCCTGTGGCTCCGAGCCCCCTCCAACCCCCCCCCATTCGCCTCTACAACCGATGATACCCTACATGGCTGGATACTGCGCAGCGTGATTCCTGCTCTCTGTGCCTCCACCTGGCTCCCCGGGTTGCTGCTGACCTCCTCATCCACTGTCGCTCCATGCCCCCCCCTTGGGTGCCTCTGTGACCGCGGGGTTCTGGGGTGCCTGGTCTTCACCTCCTGGCATCCGCCCATGGGTGTGTGTGCATCTGTGGACTGCCTGCACTGCTCTGGCTCTCCTGCATCCCCTCTATGGCACCCTCGCCGGCGCTTGGGGTGCCTGTCTGCCTCCTGGGCCATTCCCAGGCCACTCCCTGTTCTATGTGGCCTCCCCCTGTGCCTGTGGCCCGGTCTTTCACACACACACCCATTCCAGGACTGCCTGTGTAGCTGTGGGGGTGCCTGTGTGGACTGTACTGTTGTGGGGGTTCTGTGTGCTGTTTCCCGTGTCCTGCCCTGCTCCTGGGTCATCCCCCCTCCCCCCTGTGCCCGTTGTGCCATGTGTGTTGTCTTTCCCGCTGTATCCCCCCTTCCCTTCCTTTCCCTTGTGGGTGTGAGTGCACCCGGGCATGTGTGTGTGCTGTGTGTTCCACTGTGCCCTCGTTGTCTCTATGCCTGCTGTGTGTTGCCTCAGCGGCTGTTCTCCCTCTTCCCCCTCCCTTCCCATTTCCCTTGTGTGGGTGTTCCCTGTAGGCACTTCTGGCTTCCTCTGCCCTCAGTCAGCCATGTCTGCCTCCCGCCCCTCCCTGGTGCCTTCTGGGTGTTTTGACCATGGCGAGGAATTGGTGTCACGTCTGTTGCGCTGCCCTGGCCCGTGGTCTGATGACCCGATTCCCTGCCGTGGTCCCTCTCCCGTCACATCTGTTCAGGGCCTTCTTTGACCACGAGGGGTGGTTGTGCAGTTCACCACCACAGGGAATCCACTGTGGTGAATTGGGACCGCGTAACATCTGAAATCACCCAATATCTCATGGCCATTCCAATTGGATGAAACTTAAAAGATTACACAATTATTGTGAATGCACCAAGTAGGTGAAACATAGAGTGAAAACAGACATGATGCTAACCACCCTTGGTGGTTATTTATGCATGTTGCAGGGCTGTATTGATGCCCTATGCAGCCGTGCAACATGCATAAATAACCACCAAGGGTGGTTAAAGGGTGGTTAGCGTCATGTCTGTTTTCACCCTTAGAGTGACTCTGCAGAGCTTAAAAGATACTATCCAGTGCAAATATGCAATCAGTCAGAAAGGACTTCTAAAAAGTTATAAATCCAATATCTCATCCTGTAAGCAACCGGCCCGCCAGACCACACCCCGGACCCCAGGAGCACCTACCGGCAGCCCCCACACTCCCCCAGGATGCGTCGCCAGAAGCACCAGGCCCCGAGGAGCCTACAACAGGAGGCTCCCCCAGCACGTCAACGGAGGATTCCCCGGAAGCGCAGCCGCTTCCGGCAACAGACCCAACGCCGACACCGCTGCAGGCGCAGGGGGCGGGGCCCCTGCCCGCAAGATGCTCCCTACGTCTCCTGGCACGTAAGCTGGGTGGAGCTTGCGATACAAACGCCGGCGCCACAGAGCTAGCGGCACCGGTGATCTGAAACTGGCCCCTGGTGCGAACGTGGAGTGAAGCCTGACCTTTTCGCAAGACTGTGTTCCCTTTCCTTCTCCCTTTCATCCTGTGTAGCTGCTGTCTCTTATACACATCTAGATGTGTATAAGAGACAGCGTCGGAGGCAAGAGTGGTTGAACGGTGGGCAGGGTGCCCCAGTACTCTTTCCTCGGCGCCCAATGATGATAGGGCCCTGATCCTTGTGTAGGATCGTACGGCCAAACACTATCCTGACGGGCATATAATTCACCTCCCTTGTGCCGAGGCATCGGGGACGGGGCCACCCGTGTCGCACGCCACTCGTCGTGAGTGCCCAGCCCTCTCCCGCTCTGTACCCTTACCAACCCCCCTGCCCCCCTTCCCACTGACACATCCTAAGACTTGTACCAAGACAACTTCTTGGACATTGGAGCGTTAATCTAATTTACACACACCTGGCCTAATTTAACACTTGGTTCAACTCACAAACTCTGCCTAGATTATTGATGGTACAATGTAACCAAACTAACCACTAATGGAGCCTGGTCCAACACCTATGGACTACAACTTCTGTCACATCATGGGAAAGACATATTACTTGACTAAAATCACATTCAGAGACTCTGATATGCCCACGCTTGTCTTGGAGACTGGGGCTTCTTTCATAAAGGCAGAGGTTGTTTGCAGATAAGAGGTGCCTGAACTTACACATTTTAAAAAAATAAATCATGGTCTCGGTGTTTATGAGGATCTTGGTGAATAGGTCCTGGGACTTTTCAGCTGGCCAACATAACCATGGAGAGAGGGGCTATATAACCCAAAGGATTCCAGTCGGATGATGCCTGTCAGGAGCACCATTTCAGATTGTGGAAGGGATGGGGAGAAACCTTCCACAGGGGCCAACTCCTGGATTCTTTTAAACTTAAAGTGTGAAAAGTCTTCTTTAGGAGCATTTGTTGTGACTATTTTCTATGGGTAAAAACAAACATGAAGGCGTTGCAGTGGCTCCCTGCCCTGCTCTGGGGTGGAAAACCATGACTGCCACTCTCCAGGTTGGCGAGCGGCACAGAATAAATGTCCCTGGTGTTAGGAGAACTGTCCCCACAGCCCGGGTGGGCGTGGGACACAAAGGGGGAAATCCCCTCCTCTCTCCCTTCCCCTGTCCTTCTGCCCTCCCTAAATGGCACCCCTAGTGTCTGTTTGTTGTAATGGAGACTTATCAGTCAGTGCCTGTCCCTTTTCTTGTTTTCCTCTTTTATTATTAATTATTATTATTATTATTATTATTATTATTAGCATTTGTATAGCACCAGCTGTGTACCTGGCACTTTACAGAACAATAAGATAGACGCGGTCGCTGCCTATGGCTTACAATCTAATAGACACGGAGGGGGGAGACAAGGAGAGGGGACATAGGGAGAGACAAGGGATAAATTACATTCAAGCGGATGCGAAGTCTCAGGTGCACGTGCTTGGCTTGGTTGCAGTTAGGCAGGAGTCTGCGGGGAGGGCAGACAGTAAATATTGAAAGGAAAGTTCTAAGAGGCGTCGGGAAAGGCGGCGAGGAAGAGGTGGGTTTTGAGGAGGGATTTGAAGGTGCGGAGGGAGGGGGCAAGTCAGATGTGGGCAGGGAGGGAGTTCCAGGCATGGGGGGCAGC
>QEPC01012145.1:840850-861565 GCA_003113815.1 Sphenodon punctatus
CCCTGGCAACTGGGGAGGCTGGGGAGGGGAAGCCCCGAGGGTTTTTTCATTCCCCTCCCCTCATGGAATCTCCTGCCCCGCGTCCCCGCAGCGCAGGCTGGAAATTCTGCGCTGGGGTAAGCGGGGCAGGAGATTCCGCGGGGGGAGGGGAATTCTGCGGGAAATCTGAGATTCGCAGACCCGCGTTTCCCTCGGGGCCCTGATCATGGCGTGAAAAGACTCCAAAGACTTAAGTCAATGTGTCTGTTGGGTTCTGCCAACATGCCTTAGGTGGCATTCACACGTGTGTTTAAATCGCACAGCTGCTTCGGCGGCATCGTGTGATTTAAAGAACCCCGCACTTCCGGGTTGGTGTGAATGCGGTGAGCGCGCACATTTCCACCTAGCCCAAATGTTTAGAGCGCGGTTTGAAAAGCTGCTCGAAGCAACTTTTCAAACCGCGCTCCAAACATTCGGGCTAGGTGGAAATGTGCGCGCTCAGCGCATTCACACCAACCCGGAAGTGCGGGGTTCTTTAAATCGCACAATGCCGCCGAAGCATCTGTGCGATTTAAACAGGATGTGGGCCATCCCTTCATGCCTGCTTCTGTTTTGGCTGCATACAGAAAGAGGTGGTAAGCAAGCGCTGCCTGACAGAGCGCTAGTTTTAGCCAGACTCGCCAGTCATCAGTGACATCAGACCTTAATGCTGCCTCTCTCTTTTCCCTTTTTCTCTGTGGCTGAAGAGAGGAAATTGAGAAATTCAAAGATTTGCGAGCATACTCAAACTCAGAAGGATGGGCTTACAGGGGCACACCTGGCTTTTGTATGAAAAACTGTAAAGACCTGAAGAATTTTGTTTCATGGCATGGGGTTAGGAGTGTATATAAGGACTTTACTGAAGAGTCCTTTTGTGTATGGGGGCTTTTTGTCTAGAAATCTGGAGTCTCTGTAGTGTAGTATGTGCAGATTTGGATTGGCATCTGAGGGAAGGGTAGAAATAACCTCATGTGCAGGCAGGTAGATCAGTGGCACCTGATCTTAGTGGTAGCAGAGACAGGGCCAGAAGTTGGGAGACGCTGTTAGGAGGAGCTAATGACATTCTTCTTTGAGATGCAGAGCTGTGTCACCTTGATGGGTGACACCCACAGAAAGTGGGGAAACCTGGGGCTAGGGTGTTGTTTGCCCATATGCTGACCTCCAAGAATTCCATAAGACTTGCTGGGTTATTTGAATTTGGCTTGGGTTGTTGTTAAGTAATCTCAAGGCTCTGTAGTTATGGCAATACCTAAGTGACTAGGGAAATTGCCTTTTATTTTCCTTGAGTCTGACCCGAAAGTACTATTCTGGGTGTGAACTTGTTTATTTTAAAGGCAGAGCCCCTAGAACACAGCACCCCTAAGGCCCTCACTGCTGCTGCTGGCACTTGGAGAATGAGTTACACGAAACAAAGAGTCTTTCTTAGGGTGTTTTCAATCTAGAGGGGAGGAGCCCAGAGCCCATGGTTGCTCCGTGGGGTCCCCCCATCTGCCATCACCCGCAGGCTCCATGCAGGACCACACCAAACGGGCAGGTGTTGCTCCCTGTCCATGATCCACCACCACCACCATAGAGTTGCGGTCGTTCCTCAAGCACCCCAGGCTGCTGGCCGCAACTCCATAGTGCTGAACATACGTGCACGCCTCAACAGACAGGAGGGGCAACATGGGGCAGCTGTGTGGATGCCCCGAGGCCCCCCCCCAACACATGGGAGGTGGCCCTGGGGCAGCATGTTGCCCTAGATTTGCCTGGAGTTGTGGTGACACCGTGTGCCGTGGCCCTGGGACAAACATTCGGTGGCCCTATGACACACAAGCAGCAGGTGAATCCGGGGCTACTGGGGGTGAAAGTGGATCAATGTCTCATGTGTTAACACCCTTAGTGTGCTCTGAGGATCCTGTAACAAGACTGCTCTGACTCCAGCACAGCTGCAGTGATTACAGATTTTCAGTTATACTTTGCCTTTTTTTCCTTTTTTTTTTCTCTTTATTCAAGCCCTGTTTTTCGTTTGTATTTGATGGTTTTTTGCATGAATAATGTTTAGCTGGGATCGTATTATCCAAAAGTAATAAATAACCACTGCAATATTCTTTAGCTTCCAATGTGCCTCAGGAAAGCTTCAGGTTTTCCTGTTCTCTTTTCAAAACCCTCCACCCTCGAAGTATATGCAACACATGTGAAGATTGTCTGGCTAATGAGTAATTCTGAGTCATGAGGAATCCTTCCAGATTTATCCTTTTGGCAGCCAAGGAAAGGATTCCCTTCTCATTGTGTGCTCAGTGCTTTCCTGATTATTTCTCCTCACTGAGGACCTAATCCTGTAAATGGGTCAGACCAGGTAAGCTCCCTAATTAAGTGGTGTCTTGTTGGGTGTCTTTAGATAGACACCTGCTCCACTTCTGCTCCACCCCATCCCGAGCCACTCCGAGCTGTTTTTAGGAGGGGCGGGGTAAAAATCTAGTAAATAAATAAATAAAATAAATCCCAGGGTGGCCCTTCTGTGTAAAGGTGTGTCACCCTGGGGTGAAACGGAACAGGAGCAGAGCAGACGTCACCTGCTCCGGGCCAGCTCCACTCACAGTGCTCTGGAACATTCATAATGTACATTGCCAGTACATTATGGCACTGATACACATTCTCCTCCAGGTTGCTGCTCTGATCATAATCCTTGTTACAGTAATAAGGTGCTACTCTCTGAAGTTGACTCAGTGATCTCATTATGAAATGAATTGACAAACTTGCCCAGTGGAGAGGTGTCCAGTAAGAAAAAGAACCCTTGTGCTCTTTGGACCAACTGACCCCTTCCAACCCTTAAAATGTTCTCACAACCCACCACACATGCCTACCAGAGATAGTGGCACCCTTGCCCATGCTCTCCACAGTTTGTCAAGGCTGGCTTCAGTCCTCATTAGTGGGAGTCCTAATGTCTATGCTGGCCATGGGAATACCACAGCTTCCTCTCCACAGAGAAGGCTGTGGTGCTAGCCAGTAGAAGTGAAGTCCGCCTTACTTTAGATGTGGCCGTTTCTGTGGACCAGACCACTTACCATGACCTAAACCACTGGGATCGTCCATAGCATGCTACCCGTATACCACAGTATGTTCCCTGGGTCCCCACTTGCTGTTAAAATGGGTGACAAATAAGTTCTACTGGGAGCATGTTGGAGTGAGAGGAGAGAGTGATCACCCATCGATTCCCTGTTTGATGTTCTTCCACACTGCAATAGTCCATTCAAAAGATCAAACAGGAATGTTTCACTCTTTATTCCTTATATGGGTATGTGGGGCAAGACACAAACTTGCTTTAAATATGCAAATACACTAACTAAACTCAATAAAAGCTACGGCCAGACAATAACTATCCTGTGTTTTGCATTTTAGTCAATGGACGAACAGATCTATATATAGTATATGGCTAGTACACACAGGCAGCTTCATTATTCATTTCAATGTCATAAACAAGTTTCTGTATTGATGTGAAATGCTTGTTAGAATTCAGATTGCTCCTTCGTATTGTAAATCAAAGCCAAATAATATAGTAAACAGATACAGTCTGTGGGTCTGTTTGTATGTCAGCTTGTTATTTAACAACTTCCTCTAGCCTGAGAACTTTGAGGTCAATCTAAGGTCAAGCTCTAGCTGAGTCAATCTGCTCTGGTGACACAGCAGCATATACATCTGCTAAGTAAAGCTGCCAGGCTATAGACGTTGGGAACCAGGACTTAGTTTCATTATTTTCAGTTATTGGCCACAGCCCCTGAAAGCATGAATATGCACCTAAATCAGCAAAAGCTGTTTCATGATGGGACATGCAAGGAAAGGATTGTACCCATAAAGACTTTTCAACATCCACTCCATAACTCTCTTGATGACATGTTGGTCTCTGCTGTAAAGGATTTGGTGATCAAGGGGATTAGAGGAATGTACAGTGTCAGCAATTGAAACTTGGATCAGCATAGTGGCAGGCAACATAATGAGTATTACAGCACTAAAAGTGTGTTGTACCATCACTTTGTGAGATCCGATCTGTCAACGGGCCAAATGGGGTGGCCATCATGGAAGTAATACTTTGGCCTCCAAAGAGGTAAAAGAAAAAGCAATGACATTTAAAGAGTACACAGAGCTTGCCAATTCATGAAATGGCATCACGGACACCCCTTAAGGGAGTTGTGTTTCTGCCTTGAAAATGCAAAGTAAAAAATGAAAAATTAATAAATAAATAAAATGAAGCAAACAAATGATATACAGCGGAAAATGTTTTTGAAAGGTTCCATTAACTTTTTGGCATAGACCTTATGCCTTGGCTCATATAAAGTAACTCACTCTGAGGGTGTTTTTAAATGTGTGGAATTTCTCCCGCAGGTTAAAAATGTGGCTTAGGGAAACCCCCATAGGGGGCGAAATTTAGATGCTCCCCACTGGACTGGAAGTTGCTCAGGTGCCGTTGGAAACAGTGGCACTGGGCGACTCCCAGAAGTTTTGAAACATGGACTGGTAAGACCTCGGCTATCAGGGGCTTACCTAGTGTGCATCTCAAAACTTCTGGGAGTCTCCAAAACATCTTAAAATAGCCTATGTCTAGGGCTAAGTTTGTCATGGTATTTTTTAGTGGATTTCTTAGCAGATATGTGGGGAAATACAAAACGTTATGGGAAGGTCAACAAATAATATAGTTTCCTCTACATCAACATATGCAAGAGTTGAAAGTAATAAAACTCTCTGGTTTTGACATGGTGAACTATGTTGATTTCTGTACAATTAAAATCAATTATATGAAAACTACTGCTTTTGACTACTGACAAGTTTAACTATTACTTAAGAGTGTAAAATGGTTGCTTCATATAAAGTTATCATTTGCCATGATTTCAAAATAGTACATTGTATATCATACCTTTGTCATCCTGGATTCCACAACATCCTCTTTTAAACCCATCTTTGTAAGAGGGCGCCCTCTCAGTCAGCACAGTAACATGCACCCATAGACTTTTCAAAGTAATTGCAGTGAGGTTTATAATTCTAGAAAATTCATAGAACTCACATGAATCCCCAGAACTTCACAACTTTCATTACATCCTTGACGAAATTGTAGCTCTAGTTATATCACATCTGATTGCTTGTTCATCTGTATTATACTGGTTACATTCAAGTCTAAAGGTATCTGAATTTCTGATGTTCTATTTGACGTATCAAAATTTTACATAGAAGCATTAATTATGCAAATCATTCATTGACTTCAGTGGGCAGTCTGCATAAAAGAATGCTGGTAGAAAATGACAAGTATGTAACAGTAAAAGGGGGAAACATGATGGACTTACTACCTCTGTTCTACGTTTTATCATGCCCCAAACAGAGAATTGGTGTTTACTTAGTTTAAGAATAAAGGCATTTTTTGAAGGATGAGACCAGCTATGTTGGCCTTTCAGCTTCCTTTTTATTGACAATTAACTGACCAGGAAAGAAGGGATGGGATAAAATCTGGACGAAGGAAGAACAAACAAAAACAAGCAAAGGTTCTTATTATCATTGCCTTCTTAAAGCCCTTTGTTTATTTTTGTTTTCTTTCTGCAGAATGGCTGGCTTGGCATTTGAGGGAGCAATGTTAATTCCTTTAAGTCTCTCGAATCTTTAGATAGTTTCTGTGTAGACCATTCAGAGCCATTCCTTGTTTGGGAGGAATCAAGGCAAAATTATAACAACAAACATGTTTTTGACAAGTCTTTTCTGCTTTATTACAGGACCATCAAAAAAGGGGTTGAATGGGAATGACTTTGGTTTTGGCCTGAACAAAAGTTCCAGAACTTTTAAGACAGAAGTAAACAAATCTAATTCAAAAAAGTTACATGGGCCAGTGTCCTGTCTCAAGGAAGAAATCGGTTATCATTACGATTCCATCTGCAGTGTTCAGGTAGGTCCACCCTTTGAGCATAAAGAAGCAAAGAATGCTAATGAGAATATCCTCTGAGAGTACCTGTCAGTGTAAGAGAAATGGATATTGTCTATAGAAAAGAGTTTATCGACAACCCTACCAGTGGAGTCTTTTCTAATGAGGTGAAATGTAGATTTGCGGTGGGGTGGGGGTAAGTATAATGTTCATGAATGTTCTACAGTTGTCATTCATACAAGTGAGCTCTATGCTCCTTAATGTTTACAAAAAAACATTTAAAAACACCCAATTATTAAGTAAGATCTTTTACCAGAAATTCTTATTTTCCGTAGAATATACAACTTTAAAATTAAGCATAATTCTTGACTTTAAAAAAAAAAAAAAATTCATCTTTTTACTAAAGCTTTATTGCAAAAGCTTTGTCTGCCAGAACTTGGGAGTGCACAACAAGTGGCTCACTCCAGATATGCCCCACTTTTGCTCCCTCTCCTTGAAGCATCTAGTATCAGCCACTGTCAGAGACAGGATACTAGGCTAGATGGACCGCTGGTCTGAGCAAATATGGCAATTCTCAGTATTCAGCTTGCTCCCTCTCACATACATGAGGCATTCTAGGATATTCAGACTTATTTTTCTCAGGTCAGAGCTACAGTATAAAAGTAGAGTCAAGTCCACACTGTGACGACAATCTTCCTGTAGCTATTGAAATCAGTAGCCTGGATGTGAAGTGCGTAATATAGACCAAGAATTATTCTCCTCTTGCATACACTCACTGTGGTTTTGGTGCAGTATGGCTTACATTCCTTTTTTGCTATGAAACTCTCAATTTATCAGTCTCACCACCTCTTACCTACATCAGGGTAAAGCAGGAGTAACTCCACATGCAGCTGCAAAACTGGAGAATCAGATGTAAGCAGCAAAAGACTGAAAGTGACTTTGGCCACATGGGTTGTCTGCACAGCCCTTTCACGTGCAAACAGAGGAGCCTTTGCCTAGCGCCCTGCATGGGTTCAAAAACCAGGTCCAACCCCAGTTCAGCTGCAACATGAATAGCCTGAGTCCATTCCCAACACAGCTAGACTCTTTCATGTCAATCTGTCATGGGAGCAGCCCCGCCCGGATGGGTTCATCTGTAATGGAATTGGCCCTAGCCCCACGGAGCACTGTGACATCACTACACCGGTCATGTCAGGAAAGCCACTCTCGCTCACCCTCCCTGGTTTTCCTGATGTGCCTCTACCCCCAGGGAACACTGGGATGTCATGGTGCTCTGTGGGGGCAGGAGGCCTGTCAGGAAAAAGATAGGGCTAAAGCATCCCCCACCCCATGTATCTGATGTGGCACTGCCCCAGAAAAGCACTGTGATGTCACAGCACTCTGCATGGCAGAGCCTTCTGCCAACAGGGAGCCCAACCCGGGCCAAGTCTGAGGGGCTGGGATCAGTTGACTCTTGAACTGAGCCTGTCCTGCCTGACCTTTGGGGTCCAGCTGAGTGAGTTCAGTCTGGTCCACAAGACTCTACCATGTCAGTAATAAAGGATTTCTAGACCTGAAGGATAGGTCCATAAATGACTATTAGTCAAATAGGTCGGGGGATAAAACCTCTGACTGTCAGGAGCTAGGAGTAAACAGCAGAGAATAGATCACTCAGGGATCCATGTTCACTGCATTTTCCCCATTGCATGGGAAAAACACAGCGAACATGGGTCCCTGAATATGGCCCTTTTTACATGGACGGAGGTGGGTGGGGGGATGGGTATATGGCCGCAGTGGGTGGAGGTGGACATGGACACACACACACCTACACCCATCTCCACCCACCTACATACACGGAGCCTCCTCCAGTTTTCCAGAGGGCTCTGTGAGTGGAGGTGAGTGGAGATGGGTGTTGCACAGGAGTGCACGCTCACCCCCACCCATCCCGCTTGGTGTTCACATGGGCGGACACCAAACAGACACCCATTCCCTCACCCACCGCCGACTGTTTACACAGACACACCCAGGCCCACCCCCACCCCCCGCTGCACACCCACCCAAACATCAAGGGGGGGGGCGCGTCCATGTAAAAACAGCCTATGACCTGTCAGGTCCGTCTCCAAAGTGACTGAAAGTGGCCACTGTCGGGGACAGGAGGCAGGCCTCAATGGACCATTGGACCAAAGCAGACTCACTGCTTTCTGCTCTAAGGGCAAGGTAAATTCCTAGGACTTTACCTTTACTAATGTAGACAAATGCCATAGTGTACATAAAGTATAAAGAAAGAAAAATCCCAATGGAATTTTGATTTTCACTTAGTTGGAAGAAGTCCCCTTCGCCGCCACAATGACGGCAATGGGAAAATTGTCGAACCCCCCGTAGGAAGACGGGGCTTAGACCAAGAAGATGGGAGGCCGCGGCATAGCGCATTCGAGCGCTCCCTGCCAGTGAATTGGGGTTTCTGCAGCAACCTAGAACATCCAGCGCAGGCGCAGAGGTACTGCGCTGGGAAGAGAATGGGCCCGCCCTCTTTAGGAAGGGTGGAGCCATTCGGACCACGGGAGAAGTGGCATTCAGCACGGGGACGTGACCAAGGCAGCAGCAGGGAACCCCTTTGCTGCTGTCCTTGGTCTCGTCATCTGGAGGGAAATTCGCCAAGCTGAAGATGGGTCGCACTAGGAAGAAGGTAGCAGCGGCTGAGGACCCAGCCTGAAGGCACCCAACCACCACCGAGCGGTTGTAACCCCGAAGGGGAAGGGGCAGTGGAGAGGGAGGGGGCCCCATCCAGGGCTGAATTAATAGTGTGCCTTACTGCGTGTGAGGCCATGCTGTGGGCCCAAGGTCCAAACCCAGCCCAGGCCACCCCTCAAGATTTAAGAGGCACCTCCAACACTGGGTGGGATAACCCCAATGCAGGTCAGGTAGCAGAGGGACAACACGTGGTAAGTGAGGCCTCCGTGCTCCAGAGCCAACAGATTGGCAGGGCCCAGACTCTCCCCCTGCCCCCAATAGAAGGGCTTAGGCGCGGCACCAGGGTGGTCAACCCCCCCACACACACACACACACGCAGTACAGGGAGGATGGAGGAGCAGGGTCCTCTGGAATGAGTGGCAAGCTTGGGCAAGCTCAGGGAGAGCGCGACCAGGGAGGGATATGTGACCACCACCCCCAACGGATAGGGTTCAGGCAGGAGGCTCCTATTCGAGGTGTAGAGCAAGGGGGCTCAAATAGTCCCACAGTGGGGGGCACAGTGACCCCAGTGGAATATCCCACCAACTTGATGGCCCCGATAGGTACAACTGGCAACATGGGGGGACCCTGGGATCCAGAAGGGGTCCCAGGCCTCACCCAATACCAGAGGCAGAGGACGGGGTGGATAGCCCTGGCTGCACTGGGTGCCGCAGCAGGTGCAATTAATAACCCTGCCGGGCAAGACGTGCCCAGCGGGATATCGCTGTCGGCAGGTGACGAACCCCTGATGACTCGGAGGTGTATGGAAGAACATGGGCAACAAGATCGGAATGCATATTACGCCATGTGGCAGAAGATACTCGCCCTCGAGAATGTGCTTAGAGGGGACCCACCCGGGCAAGTGGAAAGGAGCAGCAACTGGGGACCTGACGGGAGCAGGCCACAGCGGGATATGGCATATGGTGAGTACACTGCATATGATGGGCAGGCACCCGCCGACATGGGAAGAGCAGACAGGAACCCCACTAGGGGGGACATGGTAGGGACAAATTGCAGGGAATGGGGGCAGTGGAACCCACACAAGCACACAGAGGATGGGGGGATCAGTCAAACAGGGTCAGCCCAACCCACCCCGGCAGTACAAGGGCAAGACCCTACAGGGCCACGGTTGTTGATGGTAAACGGGGCCTGGTCATGGGTGTACCCAGCCATGCCGCCCACTAGCGATTCTGGGGTTACTAGGCCTCCCATACGAGGTGAACCAGTTAGGAGCACAATCATCAAAGTCACAATCATCAAACCCCCCAAGCAGGGGAAAACACAGCACAAGCTGTGGCTTGGGCTGGGATGCTGGTGGTAGTCCGCCCCCCAGGTGGGGTTATCACTGATGTGGCGGTCCCATTTGGAAGCCATTTAATGCTCGTGACCAAAGAAAAGATATGGCGGAGCGAATATGTAAACCTGTACAACTTATTGTTTAGCGACCCAATAGTGGATCACTCTGAGCCTGATGGGGAGAAAGACAAAGAGAAATTCAAGCGCCTGAAAGCGGGTAGAAATTGGGCAAATTGGACCTCTGCATTTGCTGAGGGTCATAATGCAAGTGGACCCAGGGCATGGTTTGGAGCTCCATAAATATGTAGATATAGTCCGCAGAGCCCATGGAACTAGTCCTCCAGGAGCGTGGCTGCGCTATGACGAAGCGTTTCGGTATAGGCCAGCAAACACTTCTGGCCTTCGTTGGGACAACCACGCCCCAGACATATGGTTAGAATTTATGGTTGATGCCACAAGGGCACCCAGGTCTGACAGTGGGCATCCCCTAGTTCATGGCGGGGTGGCCCTAGCTAATGAACCATATCAGGGAGAAGGTCAGAGAAGGGGACAGGGAGGTCCTGGCCTGTGCTAGAAGTACAACAAAGCCATCCGGTTTAACAGGGCCCAGTGTAGGTTTCGCCACATGTGCTCCAGTTGTGGCGGTGGGCACCCTGAGAGCACATGTTATCGGCCCTGACAAAAGGGAGGTGGAGGCTGCTATAGCATGGGCGGTGGAACTGGGAAAGGCAGCAAGGGAGCAGCAGCAGGGTTCCGCCCTCAAAAGGGGTCTGACACCAATTCAAATTGATGCCCTTGAGAAAACCCTGAAGGCGCACCCAAATAGGGCCAAAGTGGAGTATGTGGTGCAGGGTTTTCGGAACGGTTTCATAATACCAGCCAGTCCGGTCAAATGACACATACAAGCCAAGAAACTCAAATCCATAAAAGGGTGCGAAGACCTAGTGAGGAAGAAAATAGAGAAGGAGGTGGCAGAGGGCAGAGTTGCAGGCCCCTTTTTAACACCCCCTATGCAGAATCTGGTTTTGTCCCCATTGGGTATAGTACCCAAGAAAGCCCAGGGAGAATTTCAAATGATCCACCACCTATCCCATCCTTGGGATGCCTTGGTAAACGATGCAATACCCAAAGAACTGGCAACGATCAGGTATGCATCCTTTGACGTGGCAGTCGAGAAGTCACGGAAGATGGGAAAGGGGGCACTGCTAGCTAAGTGTGACGTTAAATCAACGTTCCGCTTGCTCCCAGTGCACCCCAGCAGTTTTCACCTTTTGGGGTTTCATTTCAAGGGGAAATATTATTATGGTCGAGCAATGCCCACAGGGTGTTCCATATCCTATTCGGCATTTGAACGATTCAGTTCACTAGTTGAATGGATCTTCAAACAATGGTGGGAGGGAGGTGACTTGACCAAATATCTGGATGACTTCCTGATTATTGGCCCCCCTATGGCCGGAGAATGCGCAACCGCATTGTGCATATTTCAGGAAATGGCCGACGAACTCAGAATTCCCCTTGCCCCCGAGAAGACAGAGGGCCCCTCCACACAAATAACTTACTTGGGCATAGAATTGGACACCAAGCAAAAATTATCTAGGTTGCCCGATAATAAATTAAATGATTTAAGGAAAAAAATTCAGGAATGCATGCTCCCCTGAAAGATCACTGTTTGTACCCTCCAATCTATAGTGGGTAGCCTCAATTTCACATGCCAGGTTGTAGCACCTGGCAGGGCATTCTTGTCCAGATTGTATGAAAAACTAAAGAGTGAGCTGCAGCCCCATTACCGGATCAGGGTCACCCAGGACATGAAGCACGACCTCAAGTCGTGGCTTGATTTCTTGGCTGAATATAATGGGGTAAGTTTTTGAAGAGAGAGGTGGCTATTACGTAGCGATCTTCAGGTGCATTCCGACGCTGCTGGTGAAGCTGGGTTCAGACTGTACTTTAGGATGCGATGGTGTGCCAAGCCCTGGCCACGTCGATGGCATGAGACAGGTATAACGAAAGACCTGACCTTTTTAGAGCTGTTTCCCATAGTGATAGCAGTACTGGTGTGGGCGGAATGGTTCGCCAATCGCATAGTGTTATTTTGGTGCGATAACATGGCAGTTGTTCATGTAATAAACACTCTGTCTTCTCGTTCTCCCTGGGTCATGACACTTGTACGGGCAATGGTGGGGGCGTGCCTGCGGAACATTTTGTTTACAGCCCGGCACGTCCCCGGCATTGACAATGGCATAGCCGATGCCCTCTCTCGCTTTCAGATCAAGCGATTCCGGGAACTAGCACCGGAAGCCAGAGAATTCCCCGACCCCCTTCCTCCGGGGGCATTGAGCCTTGGGAACTACAGAATATCGATCGGGGATCCCTGGCCCCCAGAACCCAGGCAGCTTAGGTTAGGGCATTTCAGGAGTTCCAGGTGTTTAGGACCAGTAAGGGATGGGGGATGGGCTTTCCCATCCCCGAGCCAGAAGTCTTACAGTTCGCCATGGCACTCCACTGCAAAGGATTAGCTGCGGGCACCATAGGGGGAAAGATAGCTGCCCTCACTTTTGTTAGCAGAATGAAAGAATACCCCTCACCAGATAAAGGTTTTTATATAAAACACATGATGGAAAGCTGTGCGAGGTCTGTACCAGCCCCCGATAATGCCCGTACCCCCATAACCACCCCTATATTTTTACGGATCATGGAAGCTTTGCCTGACGTTTGTCACGATGCTTTTGAGACACAATTGTTTACCACTGCGTATGCCATAACATATTTTGGAGGATTTAGGATAAGCGAGGTGGTACCATTATCCCGAGGTGACCTTTCCGGCCGGGCCCTTAGTATAGACGATCTTACATGGACACCCGAGACCTTGATGTTGAGGTTGAGGTGCTCAAAGACAGATCAGAGGAGTAGGGGAACTAACATCGAATTGTTCAAATGCGGGTCAAAAGGAATATGCCCAGTGGAACAAATGAGTAGGTATCTAGACATACGCCCGCAGGTAGCTGGAATCTTATTTAGGCATAAGAACACAACCCCATTGACATGTTATCAGTTCAGTGCAGTTCTCAGGGCTGCTCTGTTCAAGTTGGGCCTCCCTGCAGATGATTTTGGGTCACACTCCTTCAGGATAGGGGCCGCAACAACCACTGCGGCAGCAGGTTTGCCAACCGAGGTAAGTAAGGCAGTGGGACGGTGGCGGTCTGGTGCCTACAAGAAGTATGTAAGGCCTTACTGGTAACAATAAATTGTGTCTCCTGTGCACAGGACCTAGGTACACCGAGGAGCAGAAATGAGTGGTGTGGATCATGGGCCACAGCCTGGTGCGTTGGGCCAGGAACGCAGCCAAAAAAACTGACTGGGGCATCCAATTGGGATTGGGTGACAAGGCGATTATTAGGTGGTATGGAAAGGGAGGTATGAGATGGAGCCAGTTGCTCCCGAAGTTGAGGGCGCTCCACGGGGGAGCAGCACCGCAAATAATAGTAGTACATTTAGGCAAAAATGACATCCCAGCAAAGAAAGGGGTTAACTTAATAATTAGAATTAATTGGGATATGTTGAAGGTTAAAAGTTTATTTGAAGGGGTTCATATAGTTTGGACTAGTTTCGTTCCACGGCTTAAATGGACCAGAGCCAGTAATTTATTTATTTATTTATTTATTTGTTGCATTTATACCCCGCCCCATCCTGAACCCAGCTCGGGGTGGCTTACAATCATAAAATACCCTAAAACAATCCAATACCTAAAATAACATATATAAACATTTAAAACGTATAAAACACATATAAAACAGGGCCTGGGACATAAATTTCTAGGGGTAGGGGGAATAAAAATCAACTACCCACCCCCCTCCCCAAAGGCCCTGGCGAACAACCAGGTCTTGCATCTTCGCCAAAATACTAAAAGGCTTGGGGCCAGGTGGGCCTCCTCCGGCAGGGAGTTCCAAAGACACGGCTTGGCCACCGAGAATGCCCTCTCCATTGTGGCCCCCCGCTTAACGCAGCAAAAGTTAATAAAGCAAGAAGGAACATTAACCGCGAAATGGCAAAATGGATAGTGGGCATAGGAGACACAGTCATTCAACATGTAGATATTACATATAGGCATACGGACCTATTTTGGGAGGATGGCGTGCATCTGTCCCCAGCAGGAAATGAGATTTATCTAGCAAATTTGGCCCACCACTTGAAGGAATTTTTGACTGTATAAGCGGTGGGTGTCGGGGGAGGCTGATGAGCGGCTCCCCCTTTGTGGCGGGGGTCCAGTATGCTATTGTAGGCTAAATAGGTAAGAATAGGATCAGATGAGACATCTCCTTAAGAGATGGGGAGGTGACACCCAGTGCCAGGCGGAGGCAGCACGCACTGGGGTTATGACCTTGGGAGGGGTACCGCAGTTGGGTCAGTAAGTACATGCACTGTCTGCTGGCTTAGCGGGTACTTACCTCCTTACTCAAGCCCACAGTTGGACCGCTCCCCCTTTCGTCCAGAGCCAGGGTGCTGTCGAAGGGAAGCTTCAGTTTGGGGATGCTGACATTGGAGGGCACATCCCGGTCAGTACCTGAGTTAATAATAATTTAAGTAGCTAGCATACTGGACCCATATTGCTTGTACAATCACCCACCGGCCTTGATGGTTGTGTTGAATAAAGAGTGCGTTCAGTTTTAAACCAGCGTTGGTCTCTGTGTCTCATTGGGGGGGGGGTGTGCCGACAATGAAAAAAGAACACACACACCCCGACACATGACAGATTCCTCTACAGAATAGGTGGTATGGTGGTGAGAGCTGCAGAAGAACGTGCGCACAAGAGAGATCCATACATAGACACCTAAATGAATGTGACTAGAACTTTAGAGATGCCAAGCATTCACAATTCCTGCTGCCTTTCCTCAGATCAGAGAGGAAGATTAACTAGAAACCAGATCTCCTTCTTCTTAGTCTTTCCTTCTCACTTAACTCCCAAAAGATTACAGCAAATCTCTTCCTCCCCTCAACTTCTGCTTTCTCAGTTTTATAAATAAAACTGTAAAAGCATGGACAGATTACAATAGGATTGTAATGTAAATGGTAACATTTCTTTTCATGATTTTAATACTCTGTGCCAGCCAAAGCTAAAGAAGAAAAACAATGTAATTGTTCTGGAGGTTTCAGTCAAGTTACAAACCTAGATGCTCTGTGCAACTTTTGAGGCAAGAGGTATTTATAGAGGTAATTCTAATTAGGGTTAACATAAATCTATTCCTCCAAAGAAGATTCACCTGTCATCAGACATTGCATATTTACTACTTAGAAGGAATTAATTCATTAAACCCAGTGCCAGGTAATGAAAAATCTGGGATTTGAGAATGACAGCAGGCTTTGAAGATGGAGCTCTTTCAAAGTCAGCCAGACTGCAAAGTGGTCTAAGGTTCACTGAGCTTTAGAGGTCGGGAGCAGAGCCTCAGCAAAGCAGCTGTCATTCTCCCTTTGACTGTTCTCTGTGGTAGGGTACAGCCTTTACAAAACTAGCAAAGCCCTCCAATCCCACTCACTCACCCTAGATTCTATCTAGTCAAAGGTTTCAGATGTTCTCAAGACGTTCCAATAAACAAGGGCTGTGAAGTAGGTATAAAATCTTTACCAGGACTCAATCTGCTTTTCCTGCAGAAGTTGATGAAAAGTCTGTGAAATCACAATATTTTTAATATAGACTACTGAAAAAAATATATGCTGGTATTTTTCAAGAACTGGCCACACTGCTGCCTCCTCTGAAATGATGAAATTTGACATGATTTATAAAGTGCAAAGCAGTAAATAAACAGCACCAATACACCTTTGCATTGCATAAGCAAAAGCATCAGTAAGCAAAGAGGTAATGATTCTTCTGCCACCAGACAGATATTGCTGATTTGGAGAAAGTTCAGAGAAGAGCAACAAAAGTGATTGAGAATTTGGAGGAAAGATTAAAGATTTTAAGAGGCATAAATATTAGAGAGTAGCTAAGAGATGAAACTGGTCTACAGATAAACAATGTGTGTAAAAGCCAGAAGGGGAAAGGAGGATGGAAGAAAGAAGAAAAGTTGGCTAAAGAATTTCAGCTAGTGAGATTCATTATATGGAAATAGTTACCATGGGCATAAATCTGGGTAGAGATGGAAAGGATATGCCTTTCCCCCCCCAACTTTAAGGAGTGGACAGTCTTCTCCTCAATTCTGGTACTATTCCTGCTAAGGTCTGCTACCAAAGAGAGAGGGAGAAAAACTGATTCCTGCCACAGAACTCCTGTAGCCTTGTGAAATGTGTTTGACTGACTTTATTTTTAAAGTGTGCTTTTAAAAACTGGTTTCAAAACAGGGGCAGGACTTAAAGGAACTAAGCAGAGTAGAACTGTCCCTCTTATTTCCTCCCAGTTTCAATTGTTGTTACTCCGTGACACCAAAGGGAAGTGATAAAATCCTCACCACTGGAGAGTAGACTGGATTCAACCCCAGAAAATATACATTATGGGATAAACTTGCACCCATCTCCAACTTCTAGGATTCTGTGATCAGGGTATCTTTTTAGGTGATGTGCTATTTGTGAATCAGAATGTTATGTGCCTGTTGAAAAAAATTAAGAGTGGTAAGACAATACTTCAGTCAGGGAACCAGTAAGTTCTTCTTTGAGTGGCTCCATGATTCTCACTCATGGGATCATGTGAGACAGGAAAGCATCCCCGGGAAGAGGTTGTCTCTTTAAACAGGCTTTCAGAATACAATTCTCTGGAACCTGAGGGTCTGACTTCCATCCCACTGAAGTCCCACAAAGTCTCATGAGAGAGACTCAGCGGTATAAAGGGTGGGGGCAGAGGACCCTCACTGCCTTGGTTCCTTCAAACCACCACTGGCAAACTCGGGAACACAGCAGGTTTGTCTCTGTTTCAAAGGGGGAGGGATTATTGCTAGCTAGTTAGTTGTTAATCATTCTTAGTTCTACTGTCTAGTGGTTTTAGTTAATTCTAATTTATTATTAAAATTGCTCAGCCACCAGCCCAACTGGCATGACAGCCCCCGCTACAAAAAGAGTGGACTTTAAGCACTACACTAAATGCTTCTCCATGGTCCCATTATTGGACCAAAAATAATGAACGTCTAATGTACCTAAGGGATACTTGTGTTTAAAAAGAAGAAAGGCTGCAAGGTTTGTGTAGCAAGGACATTAAAAGATAGGTGATAGAAAGTCAATGTGGTGTAATGGCTAAGTTCGCAGAACTTGGACCAGAAGGTGGGGGGGACCCCGGTTGAAGTTTCACCTTAGCAAGAAACTCACAGGATGACCTTGGGCCAGTCATAATATTATCTCAGCCTAACTGACCTCACAGGATTGTTGTGAGGATTAAAAGTTGTGTTATATGTAAAGTGCTTTGAAAGCGAGGCTCCAGGACCTCCTCACTAAGCAAGCATTGCAGGATGGGGATGAAGGAAGAATAAAGCCCCACAAAGTTTCATACCCCCAGTTCCACTGCTGAAGATATGAGAGCCTAAGCCCATTCAGGGCGCTGACCAGCAGACACACAGTCTGGAACAGTCTAAACACATTCATGGCGCTGACCAGAAGATGCACAGCCTGGAACAGGCTGGTCTATCTGAGCTGTGCACAGAGCCAGAAAGAGCTCTAGCAGAGCTATACTACATTCCCACTCGAGACTAGCCTTCAAACAGAGGGCTCAGCCTCTTGGGACACACCTCAGAAGTCTCCATTGAAAAAACTGACCCCACTCTAAAACGATGATGAAGAAGAAGAAGAAGAAGAAGAAGAAGAAGAAGAAGAAGAAGAAGAAACAAAACTCCCCACAAATGATGAGTCATCACCACACAAAACTAAGCCACCCGCATGGGACCCTGACCTTGAGCAGCACCTACTGATCTGGAACCTCCTGAAGATGATGGGTACCAAAAGCCAACGCACCATGAGCACCCCACGCCAGACAGTCAGGAGCCAGTCCATCCACAGGGCACCCCCTGGTACCAAGAACCAACACCAGGCTGGCAGCACCAACACCAACTGGCACCATTTGATGATCCATCTATCCTAATCCATATCAGAATCAACAACACGAATCCCCGGCAGCGTATGAAGCATATGCATGGCATCCTGATCAACCAGACCTGTCTCCACACAGAATTCCCCTTGTACCATGAACACTAGGGAAAGTCTCTGCACAAACTCTCCACGGCACCATGAATATCGAAGGCATCCCCCACATAGGAACCATCAGATATCCCATAAATAATATTATAGAGAGTATGATTTTTACCCTTATTTTGACTTTGCATAGGAGACAGTCTCTTTGGAGGCACAGATCAAGATCCAGATCTCTTACCCAAAATAGGTCTCCAGAATCTTTTTCACAGCCTCACCAGATCAAAGACCCAGACCAGTCAAGCCTTCAGTCCCAGGACCAAGACCACCAACGGTGGTGCCACCAGGCCCATTATCGCCTCCCACACTGCAGATATCATCCCTCCAGGTGCCACTAAAACAAGTTCAGCAGCCTCCCCTTACTCCCAGAGCTACTTTAAAAAAAACCATAGTTAGATAGTAGCTAGATCAACTACAGCACCAAGAACAGCTCCCTACTGACCTACCCCAAAACAACAGTGACCTCTAACTGCCTACGTCCTCTAACTCATCACCCTTGCCTGACTCAGATACAGTCACAGATCCATCTTCAGTGTTGGCTGTCGGACGGGAAATACTGATCTGTTATGGAAATGACACAGTTAAGCATACAAGGTGGCACATATATGGTGATGCTTATATTCACAGTATATGTGATTTTTACGAGCACTTTGGAAGTACGGCTAAGAAGCTAACATGAGCAGAGAATTATTGGAATGAAGAGAGAAAAGGGCAAAATAAGCTATATTGGTATCTTATCGTCCAATCAGGCAGACACAGCAGAAAGCAGAGTGTGTGCAGCATCACAAGCTGGAGTGACCCACCTGGTCTGATAAGGACTGGGAAAGGATTAGGGGCATCTGTGAATAAATATCTCTGTTCGAGCTTCCCTTAGACAGAGAGGCACCAAGGATTTAAGATGACATTCATAATACTTTGAATGAACCATGGATGAACTTTGGGGCTGAAAATGCATATGTAAAAGGGGTCTCAGTTGGATTGGATCATGTCATTATAGAAGGGTGTCAGCCTGGATGGGAATATTATAATCAATGTTGGAATTATTAACTCTGAAAGTGTATAAAGGCTATGATCAGATGTAACTGCTTTGTCTACTGATAGGGCACCAATGCTTGGGGTGTAAAATCAGTACTCCAAGACTTTGTATAGAAGGCTGTTAACTATCCATCTGTCTCAGTGCTGGATTATGGTGTGGGGCATACCTCCACTTCAGAAGGGAATCCGGTGCAACACTGACAACTGAACACATCACAGTCTTCCAATTCATGTTAAGGAGACTCACAATGGCAATTCCTCAGATCTCTACCAAGATAATGAAAAAGGCACCCTCCAGCCTGGTATTTGGCATCCTGGGAGAAGGCAACAGGGGACATATTATGTTCCCTGTTTTTGACGAGTTAATGGAGCCATCTAAAACAATCTGGGAGAACCCCCTCTTCCTCGGTGCCACCTAACCAACTCAATGATGCACACTACTCTGTTCCACAAGGAAGATTATCTATGTACTATCATCAACCCCCTCCTAAAGCCACGTTAGTAGCAACAGTGACAACCAGATCAAGATCAAAGGCTGCCCAAACATCACCAGCCGATTGGAAAGGAAGGTGCACTGTCTTGGGCAGGAAGTCTTTCTCCTCTGCCACACTTTCCTTAAGAGCTATCAACATTGGCTATGGGTGAAGACTACCACCACAGATAATCCATGGCTGGCACTCCAAAAAGAAGATATGTAGCTTTCCCAATTTCAGCCAATGGTCTCCAACCAGCTGTGCACATAGCAGACTGTGCCATCCACAATGTAGCCTCAGTAAACACTATACAAAGGCACGTCAATTTTATTTTAGCGACACACTCGCTAAAATAAAGGAGACAAACCAAACAGCACAATCATAAGGGGTAGACAGAATATAAAGACTTTTACCCTTCTTCATCCTCCTCCTCCTTCTATCAAGAGCAGCAGTCTTACCAACAGAGGAGGTTTGTACACTCTAAACACCAACAGCAGAGCTTTGTACGTTCTCACAAGGAATTCTTCAAAACCAAGCAGAAGTTGAGACCTTCTTCTAATAATTCCTGAATCACAGGATAATTTCAGACGTTACAAGATCAGTCAACCACAGTGAACCACAGTCAATCCTACGGTGGGGCCAAAGAGCCCTGAACATCTGATTGGTGTTCGCCAGATGTTCACCACAGTCAATCACCCGTAGGGGTCAAACCCAACCACGGTTCCGGAGGTCGGGATGGGACCATCCCCGGATGGTGGTCAAAGTGATTCCCACTGGGAAACCACAAAAAGTAATGACTGAACGGCAACCACCAGGCAGAATCATACAAAACGATCCCCAGTCGTGGTGAAAACATGCAGCGTTGCTGCCAGGCAATAGACCAGGGAGGGAGATTTAAAGGGCACACAGCACCAGGGGAACGTGGTGGGATAGAGCAAGACGGAAGGGAGAGGATTGCAGAGGGCGAGCAAGGAAGGGAGGAGGGAGAGGAGGAGGTGGTGGAGCAGCAGCAGCAGCCAGGGCAGGCAGCCTCAGAGGGAACAACCAGCCAGGGGATGGAGGCACCCCAGAAATGCGTAAGGAGAGCGAGGGGGGGCACAAAGCGGCACAGGGGCATGAAGGGGGGTGCTCAGTGGGAGGGGG
>QEPC01012145.1:902565-914861 GCA_003113815.1 Sphenodon punctatus
GGCACCATTGGTGCCCAAACAGGACCCGATGGGCTGCTCCAATGACTGGCCTTTGAGAGGCTCTGAGGGGGTGAGGGGCCATTGGCAGCTTTTGAAAGTGACAGGCCCCAGACAGGGCTGCAGTGGCCCTGGCCAAAGCCTGTCACTTTCAAAGGCCACTCTCCCTCTAAGGTGCCTCTCACCAGAGAGGCGCTGGGGGGAGAGAGGTGCTAGCCAGCTTTTGAAACCGACAAGCCCCGACTGGGACCACTGGGCTTGTCAGTTTCTCTAGGCAATGCTTGCATTTTCAGATATTGGCACCCGATTGGTCCTCCGGTAGCATGTTGAATGCCCGAAAATGCAGGCATTACCCACTGGTACTAATTTTAGTACTTGTTACAGCTCTAGAGATGCCATATCATCAGCTGATCAATGCCAAATCTAGGGAAATTGGAGTTCTGTGCAAAATGACGATGTGGGTCCCTGAGTCCTAAAACAAGAATGTTTGTAACAGACACACACTGACTCACCCATTAGAATAAGGAGAGTGTTGCTGTCATTCAGTTTGGATCTTCAGCTAAACAGAACATCCCCTTCAGGGGGCAGGACTCTCTGAATAGCAGGTCTGTATATTACACATATATTGTTTCTAGTTTACACATGGGTCCCATGCATTGGGGGCTGCCGCCTGAACCATCTCAGGCCTTCCATAGGCGGGGGCTCCCCATGTTTGAGGCTCTGAGGCTCCATATTTTACGCCTATGCTTCTCACATTCCTATTGTCGTTTCAAGTGTATTGATGCCCCCTTCCCCCCGACACACAGGGCTCTGTGTGGTCATACAGTCTGCTCTTGCCTAGATTTCAGCCTGTATCTGATGTAAGTTGCCATAGCTCCATTCAAATCACATGAGACGCCCCCACCTAGCTCCACACAGTTTTGCTGCATGGAGATGGGTGGAGGCGCCCGTGGGAACACCACAGCAGATGTGGGGGGGTGCGTACCCGCTCCCGCGCTACATCCTTCTCCACCCACCACCCATGCACAGAGCAATGGGCTCCAATGCTGGCTGCTCCATGTGTGGTGTGGATGGGTGTGCACCCATGGGAACGGCCCCACACCCACCACGGGCACGCACCCATCCCCCACCCACCGTGGCCTGTTTGGAAAGGGTCAGTGACTGAAGCAGTCCTCAAAAGAATTCGCTTTTGAGCTACTTCTCTCTCTAACCACATTTCCCACCACAGACACTTATGGTAAAATCCAGAGTGAGCAAGACAAGACTCCATCCCATGAGTTTTGTTGTTGCTTTTGGTCTAAATGGCAGACTCATCATTGTATCTATTGGAGCAATCATAACACATCCCCCAGTTTTTACACAATATGGTCCATTGTTAATCTTTTTTCCTTATGATCAAAAAGGTCAGAATAAGATTAGTTTTTAAATTTTCTCCTAATTTACTGTCTCTAAATCCTATGCAGATACTCAAGTGCACTTTAGGATTAATGCGATGTAGGCTAAACTTACCATCACACTGTAAGTCAGATTAGGATAGTCCCATACATGTGAATCCTACGTACAGGGGTGTGCCAAGGTTTGATGTGCATTCATTCTATGTCATATCCAGATTGGATTGTAAATTTGTCCTGCAGGCACTGTGTAAGTAATAAGTATAATAATTAATGTTTTATTAGCAACAACACCTGCTTAATAGGCAGGAAGAGGGCCAGTGTGGTGTAGTGGCTAAGAGTTTAGTACTTGGACCAGGAGGTAGGGGGAGGCCCCAGTTCATGTCTGACCTTAGTCATGAACTCACTGGGTGAGCTTGGGTCAGTCACAGATTTCTCAGCCTAACAGGGTTGTTGTGAGGATTAAGTTAGTTAATGTTACAGTTAAAGAATTGTAAGTCACCCTGAGCCTAAAGGATAGGGTGGGATTAAAAAAAATCTAAATAACTATATAAATAATAGAGTGCATTTGACCCCAGCTCTGCAATAACCAGTTCTGCCAAAATGGGCCGAACCGATAGAATATCACCCCTGTCTATAGTCTCAACTGCTTTTGAAATTTTGTTCTGAACACTCTGTCAGGGCTTCTCATTCCACTGTAGGGGTGAAAAGAGGAGGAAAGACAAAAGAAAGCCTGGCCTCATAAACCCTAGTAGCAAAGAAAGAGTGATGCTTTGGAAGACTCCAGGTATTGCAGATTGTCCTACCAGCCTCCTTCGCTAGCCTGTGCCATCTCCTCTCCCACAACACACATCCTCAGAAAAAAGGGAAGTTGCAGCCATACTGTCTAGATACTATCAAAATCTATTATTTTTTTAAAAAATCACTGGTGCAGCAAATATCCTTTTTATCCTTGTTTTATATTACACAACCAAGTGTGCTAACGCTGAAACACTGCATCAAACACATAGACGCATGAGATGGAACAGCTGTAGCCTCAGCATAAGCGCCCTTGAACACTCTGAATTTTTCCAGTGTATCATAATTACAGAAACACCTGTGCCAAGCAGCTTTCTTCTGATCCTCTATAAGAGTTCACAAATCCCTCAAATTTTCTCATTTCTTACAGGTCTATGCTGCCTTGCAGCCAACTCTGTACTTCTCAATCTAGGATACTGTAGGATTGTTCATTTTCATGCCTCAAATAAAAATATGTGCAGGTGCAGTAGTAGACATATGATTTCATCAGATGATTATTTGCTTGTCGAAGTGCATTGCAGAAAGCATGGCAGCTCAGATAATTTTCACAATTAAAAACACTGTGGTGCGTCAATGACTCTCAGGGGAAAAAAAGAAGGCAGAAATATTATGACAACAAATATTATCCATGCTACGGTATTTGGAGAAATATGTGACCAGCATTTCTGTGGGTATAACCTATTCCACAAATATTTGTTAGATGATATTTTCCTACGTGTTATGTTTCTTTGTGTATATTTGCCACAGCAAAAACATCAAGCTTGTATAAATCTGGTTTGGTTGTTATTGCATATGTAATAGCGCTACAGCTGCGTCTTCCTTGCTGGCCAACATCTATTACTTTATTTACGTTCAAAACTACCAAAAGTGTCTCTTTAGAAAGGGTCAGTAGAAAGTCATGCTTAGCCGTCGCTGCAAAAAGCATGAATGAATATCCTTTGGGCAGGCATCCAGAAAAGGGAAAGTCAGAATTCAGCTTCCAAGTTTAAGTGTGGCTCTCATAAATGAAGGCTGAAGATAAGCTTGTCTGAAGAAATCTGAGCATGTAACTATTATGCGACTGCTCATGACTTGGCTTGCTATAACCATTTGGAATAGAATGGAACTTCCCCCTATAGCCACAAAAATTGACAGAAGAATTTTAATAATAAATGACATGATACTAAAACTGAAAAAAGCCAGATAGCTCCATGCAGCAAACACCTGAATGGATAAAGCCTTATTTTCAAAAGAGAGGGTGGAGGGAGGCAAAACTCAATGTAAGTGAGTGGGGTTTTCTAACTACAAAAGGGTTCATATTGCCCCACTGCCTGACGTGCACCTATTGTTACAAAATTTTGGATCTCTACTTAGGGTATTTTCAGAAGTGATGCTACCATGCTTAGATCCAATCCAAGGTACCAGCCGCCACCCCACCCTAGTGTGGGCCGGTACCCAGAACAAACATGATAGTGCACCTTACCACATTTTGCCCCAATCCGTGGCAGCACTTACCACCGGCTGTTCCCCCGCGATTTTCCAAGATCACAACCAGTAGTAATGGCTGCCACAGTTTGGGGGAAAGCGTGGTGAACATCTGGTGGCTGCCAAACAGAAGTGACGGTGGTTGTGGACCCGGGGGGTGGAGGGTTAAGTGTGGTAAAGTGTGGCTACGCGTGGTATCGTCGCTTCTGAAAATACCCTTACCTTACTGCCCTTTGTCTCTCTACCCAATTTAGAGTAGTGGCCAGTGGTATCCAAAATTATTAAAAGGTCACATGTATGCACACACACAAAGACATAAACCTTCTTTCCATAGGAAACATGGCTCAAAAAACTTGGGATTCTTTAAGTGAAAAAGCTTTCCATCATCCTCACTTGCAAAGCACAGTTTAGAAAACTGCTGAATTTGGGGGGGTTCCTACTGATACTTACAGAAAATAAATAATAACACTGTAATGATGTGTATCATTTCAAAGCAAGGCACAATTTGAACTAGCCATACATACTGAGTGTTAAGTGCTCAGGAAAAATACCTAAACATCACTGTAGAAGGGCCTCATGTGTTGCATACTCTCACCAACAGATGTTGGACTGATCAAAGATGAAAACATCTGCTCAGAGTGCATTGATAGTGCAAAAGAAGGAAGATGTTAGGCTGCATTTTGAAAGAGGCAGATAATAATACTGAAAATATTATAGTGTCCTTCTGAAATTCAGCATTGTGTTCATTTCCATCTGCCCTGTGTGAGGACAGAGGATAATTTCAGACGTGACGGGCCCAGACGCCCGCCATGCTGAACCACGGACCGGGATCCGTTTCAGCGTCCTTCAGACGTGCCGACCTGATTCCTACCAGTGATCGGAGAGGGGACGGGGCTGCGCGGCATGACGTGTGGCTGCACAGCCCTGCACCCCCGTGCTCCCCCGGCTGCCCACCTTCCAGGAGATGGGCGGGCGCAGCAGCCAATCCGGTCACTGCGCCCGATCCCATCCCGTGGTTGGGACCATGATCTGGACGGGCTGAGGGTAACAGACATTACCTTTGGTCCATCCTGGATCGTGGCCACCATGATCACGGTTGGGGTCCGATCCCACCATTCATGGACAATTTGATTCCCACCAGGTATTCACCATGGTGAACATCTGGCGGGGAGCAAATAGACATTACAGGACAAACGACCACCACAGGGGTTTCACTGTGGTTGACCATGGTCGCGTAATGTCTAAAATTACCCAGAGAAGTGACAAAAGCGATTAGTGGCATGGAAAGGTTTTTAGACAAGACAATACAATGCAAGTCCACACAACGGACATGTGCGGTACCACCCATTTAAAAGTGGTGGTGGGTGGGCGCACACTTCCATGACCCATGCACCTCCACCAATCTCCCCGCACGGAGCAACTGGGGAAAACCCAGGTTGCTCCGTGCGAGGGCATGGGTGACCGGTGGGTGGATGGGGATGTAAACAGAGCACACACCCATCCACCGCTATCTAAACCCTCCTCCACCCACCATAAGTGTGTTCGCACTCCACCGAGTGCACATGGACCCACCTCCCCCCCCGCCACCACACAGCGTCCATCTAAAAACAGCCTTAGACTGCATCAGAGGGACAGAAGAGGAACCATGAAAGAGACATATTTTTTTTGTTATAAACAAGGAAATGAATGAATTAAAGGCAACACATTTATCTTTTCTGGGATGAAGTACATAAATACATAAAACAATTAGGCTGTAGAAAAACATTCTCAAAATTATGTAGATGCAAAAACTTAGAATGTTTTAAAATATATCTATAGATCTGACTTTATGCGAGCCTGAAAAGGGCCCTGTGTGACATTAAAGTTTGCATACTATCACCAACAGAAGTTGGACTGATCAAAGATGTAATCTGAACTACTTAATCTCGATCTCAAAAAAATGAGAAATCTACCTAATATAGTTTCTCGTAACGTCTTCTATAGCAAGATGTTTTCACCAGGATTCAGGATTCTAAAATGGATGAACACAAGAAGTGCCACACTGGGTCAGACAAATGGTCCATCAAGCCCAGCATCCTGTCTCCAACAGTGGTCATTCTCATTTGCTTCAGAGAAATACCCAACAGGTCATAATGGGGTGATCCATTCCTTCCTGTTTACTCCCAGCTCCCAACAGTCAGAGGTTACATTTCCCAAGCTACTTAATAAATAATAAATAATAATAATAAAATCCTCTATTGCAAAGCCAATATTGGCCATTGCAAAAACACTTACATCGAATCTCGTAAAAGAATAAACAAACAGGATCCCTAAAACAATAACTAAACACATAACTTCCAATTTATAAAGATGAAGCATAAAAACCCCATACAAAGTGATAATAAAAAAACAGAGTCAAATACCCTAGCTAAACATTTCCGGGGACCAATTCACAAAAATAGTCCATTTTCCATCGTCCAATCAGATAGTCAGTGTATGATTGCCGTTGACTTCATTTTCTTTATATAAACATACATCAAAAATTTAGCAACTTTACCATTAACAAACCAAGAACGATCGCCCAACGAAAGGCTAACATAAAAATCGCAGGTTCTACCCGGGAAAGGAGTCACACGCAGGGAGATATATTTACTACGGACAGCTTTATAGAATGTACAGTCTAATAGGATAGGTTTCATTGTATCGTTTTGGTTTAGATTGCAGGGACACAATCTCTGAGCTAATGGGATACCCTTGTATCTGCCTTCAACCAGGGCCGAGGAGAAAGCATGAGTCTGGCCAAAAAAAACTTCGATTCTTCGTTAGATTACTGTCCAGGAAAGACATTGGGAGCTACTTGTTAATTTATTATTTATTTTTTCCATATTTACTCCGTCCTTCTCCAAAGATTCAGGGTGGCTAACAACATCAAAAATATAAAATACAATAAAATACATTAATGCCCCTTAAAACTTCTATTTGGCTAATAATCATTAATGGGCCTATCCTTCAAGAACTTATCCAGTCCTTTTTTAACCCAGCTGTGCTACTGGCCTTGACCACATCCTCTGGCAACAAATTCCACAAGTTAATGGTACATAGCATGAAACAATACTTTCTTGTATTTGTTTTAAATCTGCTGCGAGTTAGTTTCATGGAGTGTCCCCTAGTTCTCATAATATTTGGGGGTAGACAACTCCATATTGATTAATTCCATGCTACACATGATTTAACAAACTTTTATCATATCCCCTTCTCCAAGCAGAAAAGCACTAACCTAACCAATCAAGAGTCTACTCGTATGGAAGCCATTCCATATCCATACCCTTGATCATTTTTGTTGCCCTTCACTGTACCTTTTCCAGTTCTACTATACCTTTTTTGAGATGGGGTGACCGGAGCTGAACACAGTATTCAATTGCACTATAGATTTATATGATATTTTCAGTTTTATTCTCTATCTCTTTCTCACTAATTCCTAACATTCTGTTTGCTGTTTTGACTGCTGCCGTACACTGAGCTGAGGATTTCAATGAATTGTCCACAATGGCTGAGTCGTAACCCCTAATTTATTTATTTATTTATTTATTTATTTTACAGATTTATATCCCGCCCCCTCCTNAAATTCATTTTAAATATAAATATAAATATAAAATAAATCACACACCCCCACCCTCCCTCCCGAAGGCCTGGGCAAACAGCCAGGTCTTACAGTTCCGCCGAAATGTCAAAAGGCTTGGGGCCAGGCGATTTAGAACCAGGCATTGTGTAAGTATAGTTTGGATTATTCTCCCACTTAGCACTTGTCAACATTACATTTCATCTACCATTTAGTTGCCCAGTCTCTGAGTCTTGCAAGTTCCTCCTGTAATTCCTCACAGTCCACCCCCATCTTAACTATCTTGAATAACTTTGTGTCATCTGCAGATCTGATAACCTCACTCTTTACTCCGTTTTCCAGGTCATTAACAAATATATTAAACCACATTGGTCTCAGTACAGACCGCTGGGAAACCCCACTGTTTACTTCCCTACATTGTGTTAGACCACTAGCATGACATTTTCTATATTTCTATTTCATATTTACAGCAAAGTATGAATTCTTCATTATATTGACACAAGAAAATTCTTCACACAACCCATAACAAATTTGTCCAACTCATTGCCACAAGCTACAATGAGGCAAAGAACTAGTAGGAAAAAAAATAACCATAGTCATTGGTCTGTGAGGATGGGGAATGGAATGTGAGGATGGGGAACACACCTCTGTACCTGAGACATGCTTATGAGTGGTTAAACCACACCTACGTCCTTCCCACAAAGAGGGGCTCTGTTGGGCTGGGCTCTGGGAGTTGTCACAGCATACACAGTGAGAATGAGGAATGGACAATTATTCTTCTCTCTGTGAACAAGGACCTGGGAGCCCTTTAAGCCTAGTGTGCTGAAATGGCATGCAGTTTATGTGTGCATAATTCCTTGTGCATCCGTTGAATGAGGTCTGCACCCTAAAATGAGAACATCCACAACTAGGTTAGATAGAAGATAGCTATTTAGGAAAGGTATAAACTCATTGACCTGCTTCAGGATCTAATGCAGCAAACAACTGCTGACTGAAATCTTTCCTATAGGCAACATCTAGACAGGATTTTAGTGAGGGCTGGGGAGGAGTCCGTTGTCATAGTCCATGTCAGCACCAATGATATAGGAAGATGTAGGAAGGAGGTTCTGGAGGTTAAATTTAGGCTTCTTGGAAGGAGGTTAAATTCGAGAACCTCCAGGGTAGCATTCTCTGAAATGCTTCCTGTTCCACGCTCAGGGCCCCAGAGGTAAACTGAGCTCTGGAGTCTCAGGGCGCTTTTAGACGATCCCGCTGACAAGCGGGATCGTTAAGTGCCGGCATATCGCCCCCGCCTTTCTCTCTACGCCGGGTCTGATGCTCAGAAGAGCATCAGACCCAGGAATCAGAGAGAGATCAGGTGGGCATTAGTATGGAACAGACAAATCTTGAATACTTTCAAAATAAATAAAATATACAGTCACAAGCAACAAGATATTAAAATGCTTAGATGTTTATATACTAATGTCAGAAGACTCAAAACTAAAATGGGGGAATTAGAGTACTTAGCTTTAAGTGAGGACATTGTATAACAAGCATCTCAGAAACATGGTGGAATGAGGACAATCAATGGGACATTGGGTAATTTCAGACGTGACAGGCCAATTGGCCCGCCACACTGAACTACACTCCGAGATCCATTTCAGATTCCGGACAGGAATCAGTCCGGCCGTCCTTTAGACGTGCTGACTGATTCCTACAAGGGATCGGGGAGGGGGGGGCTGCGTGGTGCGAAGTGCGGCCACACAGCCCTGCACTCCCTCGGCTGCCCTCCCTCTGGGAGATGGGCAGACGCAGCAGTCAATCCAGCCGTTGCACTCGATCCTGCATTGTGGTCTGGGCCACGATCCGGCCGGCGGAACGTAACAGATGTTACTTTCCGTCGATTCCGGACTGTGGCCACCGGTGACCACGGTTTGGGACCGATCCCACCATGATTCTGAACCTTCCAGCGGCCGAAGGTTCAGAATCATGGTCAAAATGATTCCCGCCAGAGGTTCACCATGGTGAACCTCTGGCAGAAATCATTTAGACGTTACAGGACTTTTGGTCACCACAGGGGTTTCACTGTGGTTGACCATGGTTTCGTAACGTGTAAAAATACCCATAGTGATACCAGGATACAAAATATATAGAAATGACGGAGTTAATAGTACTGGTGGTGGAGCAGCCCTGTATGTTAAAGGCAGCATTGCGTCAAGCATGATAAAAAGTTCCTTGAAGACATCGGTTCAGTGTGCGACAGCAGTCAAAAAGGCAGTTATTGCAAAAGGCATCGAGAATAAAAAAGAAAGTGTCGTAATACCACTGTATAAATCTTTGGTGTGACCCCACCTTGAATACTGTGTACAGTTCTAGTCGCCTCAGCTCAAGAAAGATATAATAGAACTGCCCTTCAGAGAATGGAAACAAGGATGATAGAAGGGATGGATCGAAATCCATATGAGAAGAGGCTCAACAGGTTAATTCTGTTTAGCCTTGAGAAGAGGCAATTAAAGGGGGATATGATAGAAGTTTATAAAATCATGAACAGTGTGGAAAAAGTAAATAGGGAACTGTTGTTTGCCCTTTCCCACAAGGACACTCTCTGAAGTTAAATGGCAGCAGATTTTAAATGAACAAAGGAAAGTACATTTTCACACAGTGGACAATACAGTTGTGGAACTCATTGTCAGAGGAAGCTGTGAAAGTCAGCAGCATAGCTACCTTCAAACAGAAATAGGATAAATTCGTAGAGGATGGAGCCATAAACACCTACTAGTTGGGGCTTAAACCTCTGGCTACTGGTAGTTGGGAATGGTCAGCAGGTGATGGGTCATACCTCCATGATCTGTACATGTACTTCTCTTGAGCTACTACAGCTGGCCACTGTTGGAGACAGTGCTGGGCTAGATGGACCACTATTCTGACCCAGTATGGTACTTCTTATGTTCTTTTGTTCTTATTCTAGGACCCTTTTTACACAGACACTCTAACACAGATAAAATGGGTGTTGCATTTTATTATACATGGTACAGGGCAACACTGCAGCCCTGTAACATGGACCCTTTTCACACAAGATGCCTCCACCAAGTTTCGCTGGGTGGAGATGGGTGGAGGCGTCTGTATAAACACTGCAGGTGATGGGTGTAGGTGCGAGCATGCTCCCGCGCAACACCCATCTCCACCCACCACCCACCCATGGAGCAACGGACTCCACTGGCGATTGCTCCGTGGGTGGTGGTGGGTGGGTGGAGATGGGTGTTGCATGGGAGCATGCACGCACATACACCCACCGCAAGTGGTGCTGACACAGACGCCTCCACCCAGCAAAACTGGGTGGAGGCATCTCGTGTGAAAAGGGCCCATGTTGCAGGGCTGCAGTGTTGCCTTGTACCATGTATAATAAAATGTAACAACCATTTTATAGGTGCTAGAGTGTCTGTGTAAAAAGGGCCTGTATCTATATTCTTTAGAGTTACTGGTACTGGCAACTATCGGAACAGGACACTCTACTACTGTAGATTGACACTGATCAGTTCCACTAGGGCAATCACTGTTTTTTCTGTTTAGAAAAATAACTTTTATTCTTTTAAAATATTTTAGTCAATTAAAAGGGAAAATTACAAACAAACAAACAAAAACTCTCGCAATTGAGAATACAAATGTTTTTTTAGTTTCTTCTGATTTTTAACCATGCCTTTTTACAACTCTAGCACAAAAGACTGGGATGTTAGTGAGGTTAACATCAAAGATAATACAAACTCTCCCAACTGGTTCCAGTTTTAGCATCAGTAGGTAGGAAATATATTCCAGCATCATAATCTTACTTGTGTTTGTTGTCTGTTGCAAGCACTGGCACATACATTGGAATGGATATTGCGGACACAGTCTACAAATACACATTTACCTGGTCTTCTCACAGCCACGGAAACACCTGCCTCCAAGCTAATTTACAATCTGCACCTACGGCCATGAGCCACTTACTGGTTTATTGCAAAAGGTCCTGATAAAGCATATAAGAAAATGCCTAGGCTGGCCTGGTTTTTTTCTTTCTGTTCCACATGACATAATTTTGGCATTTACAAATTGCATTTTATGTCCAACTTTATAGGTTGTTATAACACGTAAAGATATTTGATATGTAAGATTAGGAGTCAACTCTTTCTTACCTTACTCATGCAAATAATTCTGTTAGCTTCACTTACACAGTGAGCATGGGGAAGGCAAGTAGCGTTTGGCTCTTTGTGCAAAACTGAACACTCATTAATTCTGACGCATAGTAGTGCAAGCTTCTGTTTTGTTGCTTAAACTTAACCATGTTGGATGATAAGATGTGTGTGTTTGTGTGTGTGTCTCTGAGTGCATACAGAAGAAAATTTATTTAAGCATCAAGTTCCACTGACTCCATATATGTATGATTCACTACTGTAAAACATTTCCTAGCCTCTAGATTTTTTGTGTTGACGGTATCTCACGCGGAGCTTTCCGTAAAGGATTATGAAAATCCTGTTAGCTGCTGTTTGCTTGACAATTCAGTGGAGTCTGCTTAAGTCTAATTTCTCCACCCATATAAAAAAGTTTGACTTATCAGATATTCTGTTTAAGAAGACCTTAAGGAAATGAAACTAGAGATGGAAAAAACTGATGCATCGATTATTTATTTTATTTATTTATTTTATAAATTTCTACCCCACCCCTCCTGCCATGCAGCTCGGGGCGGCTCACAACATTTAAAACATACAGTAAAAATTTTTAAATGTTTTATAAAATTCACAATCATATTAAAATATTAAAACAGCGCAAAAAACCAATATAAATATAAATAGGTGGGGGAACTAAAACATTCCCCTACCTCTCCCTCCCAAAGGCCTGGGCAAACAGCCAGGTCTTACAACTACGCCGGAATGTTAATAGGCTAGGAGCCAGGCGAGCTTCCTCCGGAAGGGAGTTCCAAAGCCGCAGCCCTACCACCGAGAATGCCCTCTCCATCATGGCCCCCCGCTTAACACAGGGGACCTCCAGAAAGGCACCCCCGGCGGACCGCAGGAGCCGTTCCGGGGCGCGAAGGG
>QEPC01012145.1:943013-961106 GCA_003113815.1 Sphenodon punctatus
CAGCCCTGAAACATGCATAAATAACCACCAAGGGTGGTTAAAGGGTGGTTAGCGTCATGTCTGAAAGTACCCATAGGCCCTTAACACTGATAAAATGGGTGTTACATTTTATTATACATGTTGCAGGGCTTCAGGTGTGCTCTATGGGTCCCCTGCAACATGTATAATACAATGTAATGCCCATTTTATCAGTGTTCGAGTGTCTGTGTGAAAAGGGCCCAGTATTCACTGGTTAACCGTTGGTTACCAGTAGGGTTTTCACACAAGTACAGTGTGTACTGGGTGAGGAGGCACTTATCTGAAAACAACCCAAATATCTGGGGAGTGGTGGATAGCTAGATCGATCAATCGATCGATCAATCGATAGATTAGATTAGATGATCCAACCCACTTTGTATGTATATTACTATAGAACATAATCTGAACTTTCCAAGTTGGGTCACAGCTAGACTTTACCATGGAGACTGGGGCCAGCTGCAGGGTATGGAACCACGTCTACAAACATATTAAAATATATAAACTTCAAAAAGAAAGTAGTCTTAAAAAGTTACAGGAAAAGTGGGGGGGGGGAGCTTGACAATCAAGGTACAAAGAGGTTCCATTGTACCTTTTCTCAGTTTAGATCTACTTGTTGACCAAGCAGAATGAGGGAAGGAAATTTGAAATGGAAGGCAGATAGATAAATGAAAGAAAGTATTTCGCTCAAACAATGCATCCCTAACACAAACTCAATGTCTAACATTTAAAGAAGACAAAACAATAAAAGAAACAGCAGCTGTTTCTGTGTGATGTCAGAGAACAGGTGTGATACAAGTCTCCATACCAGGGCAATCATATTGATCTCCTGATGATGCACATATGAGGCACATATGGGACCATTATTGACCTATCATGCAACTCACTTCCAGGAATATGGCCAGTTAATGCCCCCATATAATAAACTCCTGTCTAGAAGCAGGATAAACATTTTGCCCAACAGGTCAATTAAAAAAACAAGGTGAAGCTGGACAAAAACAGCCTGTGTCTGTGTCACAGAGCAGCTAGCCAGCTCCCTATTCACAAGGGCGATTTCTGCTTCATCCCACACTGCCCTGCCAGTGACCCCAACCCTGACCTGGAGGGGCCACCCTCAATTGGGTGAGAGGTAATTTAGGCCTGGGTCTGCCACCGGTGCCAAACTGCTTATCTATTCCCTGGTTTGATGGTGTGGGCTACTGTGTCCACTGGGAATGAAACACCACCCCTTCCCCCAATTTACTTCTGAGCCTGGGTCTGAGACAGACAAGTGAGAGTTCTGCAGTGTGTTCTTCCACGATTCACTCATCCCAACTTGTAAAAGGAGAGATCTCCTAAGTAGAGGGAGACTCCTTACATCTTTATGTGTGGTGGGCTGGGGGAAAGGTCCTACAGACCAGGGACCCTCCCATCCACTGCATGCTTTATACCATTTCCTAGCTACTTAGGAATGGTGCAAGGCTAACGCTGTGGCTACTAGTTTATGAGCCTAATTCCTGTGGTGACACCACCACCACAACAACAACAACAAAGGCGAATGTCTGGAATTAGACCCTATTTTGTATTTTTTTATTTAAAAAAAAAATAAAAATTTATTATTATTATTATTATTATTGTTCTCTGCGCCTTTTTGAGAGGAGGGGAGAAGCTTTTTAAAGCCCGTTACAACACAGGAACCAAAGCCAGCCCCCTTTCAATAGGAGCCCAGCTTTTGAAATCAGACGTTTATTGGCGGTTCTGAATAAGAGGAAAGGGGGGGGGGGGAGTATTTTGCTATTAATTGTTAATGTCATCTACCATTAGAGGGCACTAAACAACCCTGCATTAATGCTGGTTCAGAGAGTGGCACCGATTTCGGAAAGGGGGGGGGGGGAGATTAAAAAGGATGTGGAGTCCCCAAAAGCTTCTGAAGTGATCAGAATGCCCTGGCGCTGCTGACGATGATCATAATAATAAAGGCCAAAAAAAAAAAAAAATGCAGCGAGGTCAATCATTTACCAGTCTGCTTCTTAATGCGTGTGACTGCAGGTGGTGCAACGGGGCATTGTGATTCATGCCCACTTTCAAAGCGGGACCACGGCCCGGTCTGAGGCACCCAAACAACTGTCTTCTAATATTAGCACGGCTGTATTTCTGGATCTATTATAGTCTGTCCAGACAGATCCCATTGTAATGGGATCTTTTATTAAAAGATTAGCACTATCTCCTGCAGTTGGTGGAAAAAAATCTGTTATCACTGAGTTATTTGCAGTTGTGGGGAGGGGGTTGGGGGCAGGCTGGAGAATAGGAGATGGGGACTGGGGGAAGGAGGGGAGGCTATGGAAAGGGGGATCGGTAGAACTTCAGCACAAATCCCAGTGACCCGGCAGTGTCCAAGAATGTTTGTCTGCATAGTTTGCTGTCTGTTGTTCCCCTTGGTGGCTCAGAAAAGCGAAAGAATCGAAATTTAAAAGGCAGCTTTTGAATCAACAATGCCATTTTTTCCGTTAAGTAATCATTTTGTATAAAAGGAAATATCGCCTACTCAGTTTCATTCAGCGGTGCCAAAAATGTTATAAATGAGAGACCGCCAACTTTCTAAGGGGCGAATAATGCCAGACTGTGCTTAATAAACTAGTGCTCTGGAAGTTCATTATCGATGTTGCAATCTTTTTTTCTTTTCTTTTTTTCTTTCTTTTCTTTTTTTTTTAATTCTGAAAGGAGACCGCCTACGTCGCCTCCATTGCGGGCTAATACTCCAGACTCTCGAAGTGAAAAGATTGTCACTTGGGTAAAACCCTAGGTATTAAACTTTTATTTGTTTTTGACGAGTCCCAGAGAGGGAGATGTGTGCGCGCCAGACACTTCACTACTGTTTGAGGTGTTAGGGCTAGATTTATTATTAGCAGCAGCTCCGGAGTGGGAATGCCACTGACTCACACACACACACACACACACACCAGCGACAACAAAAATCCTCGCCCTGTCTCCCTGTCTTCAGCACCTTTCCCCGGGCACCCAAACGCCTAACAATGTCCAACCCTTTCAATCCCCCCAACCCAGACGCTGCATAGCTCCGCACACTGATCAGTGGTTTTCAAGTCTCTTTGCCCACGGTAGAGGCGGAAGAGGGGGAGGGGGCGATCGTGCTTTTCCTTCTCCTCCAGACAAGTGATAGGGCTCTTGCTTTTAGTCTTACAAATGGTGTTAAAGCCCCTCGCTCCGCTGAGTGTGTGTGTGCGCGCGCCCGAGCGCGCGCCCTGCTATTAGTGACACAAGTGGATGGTTCCTCTCTCTCTCTCTCTCTCTCTCTCTCTAAGCTCTAGTTACCAGTCAGTCTGGGGTTTTTGTACACTCCTTCCTGCTACTACGCAAACAGCAACTCCTCTTGCAGATTAGATTTGAGACAATGTGTGTGTGTGTGTGTATATTTATATACACCTAAAAGAGATAATTGGAAAGGGTTTCCAAAGGTGGAAAATGTCACCTGATTCACACTGAACTTTTTAAATCTCCCCACCCCCGAACACACACACACATTAGGAGACCGCCCACCGCAGACAGCTAAGACCCCCTTATAGATTTAAAGAGAGACTGCATTCAGAGTCTGACGTTCATTCAATAGAGCGATCATAAGCGGACTGACTAGTGCGCGCTCTCTCTCTCGTCTCCTCTCTCTCTCGCTCTCCTCTTTGCCTCTCTCTACTCCACTTGAGATTGTGTCTTTTACTCACCGGTGTACTGAGGATGTTAAACCAGAGAATCCACACGGACATGGTTTTACTCCTGATGCTTCTCTGCCACTTCATGGAAGATCGCACAGCGCAGGGTAAGAGGAGATTGTATCTTTAATTGCAAATGCTTTTTACATTCTGTACTGACCTCTTTTTAAGGGAAAAAAATGTTTTGTTTTCGCCTGAGAAACGCCTTTCTCCAAGGGGAGCGCTTGGCACAAGTTAAGCTATGGAAATCGGAATTGCTCTAGACAAGCAGGCAGAGGTGACATTGAGGACGGTCCACGTTTGAGTGGATCTCCAAACAGCCATGCACTGTACAGAGGACAGATTTAATCCTCATCATCATCATTATGCATGCTTATTACGCTGCATGAGGGAATACCAAGACCAGCCAGCAACTTTTTTTAGTCCTGCAACGCAAATAGACGCTCAGAGTTTTTCCTTGTGGTTTTGCTCAGTTTGTTGGATTTTTTTTCTTTTGCTTGTCTGAAAGGATGTTGGGGTGGGGGTGGGAGTGGTGATGAAGATAGGTTTGGAGATTAGAGTTGCCATTTTCAGACTCCAATAGTCATTTTCCTGACTTTGCGGGTCCCCACCCCCACTCACTACACCATCCTCTACCCCTCGATTCCTGTGAATAAGTTAGTTTTGTGATGCTGTACTACTTTCACTCCACCACTGGCCAGAAGGGCCACGGCTCACAAACCCCTTACTCCGGAGTCGTCCTCAGTGAAGCCTTTTGCTCCGGAGTAAGGCGTTTGTGGATCGTAGCCCACGTGTTGAAATAAGTTTCAAGAGGTAGATTAGATAATAAACAAAACAGCCCTCTCCCCAGCCATAGCACTTACTACTGATACAGCTTTTTCACCTCACGTGTATATTACTTATTTGTTTGTTTCTTGAGACCCTTAAAAGAAGCGCGCTGAGGACTTGATATTGGATTGTTGTATCAATGATACTTCCCCGCCCCCTCTCCACCACTGAAGGGGGTGTGTAGGTTAACTTTACAGTGTAAATGCTATCCACATTTCTTTAGTTCCAGGGGAGAAACACACCCTGATTTTATTTATTTTTTATTTATTTTACTATTTTTATACCCCGCCCCCTCCTGTTCAAGAGCAGCTCGGGGCGTCTTACAGAACATTTTAAATAGGCTTTTGTTTGTTCAGCTACCGCTTTTAAGTTTAGGGTTTCTTAGACATTACACCCCAGGGACAGGATCTTCCTAATCTCTTTTACTCCGAAAAATCTCTCATCAGGTTAAAGAGGCAGGATCGAGCCCCTGTTGGATTAGTACCAGAATCAATTTGTATTGAGTTGCTGAAGAAGTCACATTGGGGATTCACGAGGAGCTCATCCTTTCAGACTAGACCAATACTCTCCAGCTAAAAAAGGGGGAAGTTGCTTGGACTGGTGCTCTTGGCTCGGATCCATAAATAACAGAGATAGTCCTTAAAAAAAAAAAAAAGAAACCCTCTGTCCTATTTAAACACAGTGTATTGTCCGATTAAATTAATGCAGCAGAGAGGGAACCTGTGACTTTCTTAAACTGTCTCTGTCTGATAGTTTGCAAACTCTTCAGTGGCCTCCCGGTTCTGTCTCTCGAGACTGTTGTATGTGTAGTTTGAACATTGCTGTTTGGAGAGCAGCTGACTTCAGGAAAGAAGACACTCTGCTTTCTCTCCCCCCCCCCCCAGCAGCAAAATTAAGAGATTTCGAAACACTTCGGTAGCAGGAAATTTTTTACCGATTCTTGTACACCGCAAATGGGCTGGATTGAAACTCTGCGCAGCATTGAGGATAACTTTGTGGCACAGACTTTTCCTTTTGGAAAAAGGATTTATTTTTTATTTTTGCCATAGTGTTTTTATTTTTAATTTAAACAAAATAAAACTGCACACCTTTTCCAAATCTCCCTCACGTGCATATGAGGTCCTGTGGTGCTCTCCATATGGAATAAATACCCAAGAAAACTGCCTCGTACTTGTTTTGATCAGGCTGCTTAAACTGCACTTCCAATTGCTCCAGAGTAGCTTCGGGTTATGAAAAGGGACAAATAAAAGTAAACAGTCTAGTAAAAGTCAATGCATGCCGCACGTGTTGTGTCTGGGTCACTGGTAACTGACATTGATATGGCTGGCTCTCTCTCTCTCTCTCTCTCTCTCCCTGATGCAGCTGGGAATTGTTGGCTACGGCAAGCAAAAAACGGCCGCTGCCAGGTCCTCTACAAGACGGATCTCAGCAAGGAAGAGTGCTGTAAAACGGGCAGGCTCACCACTTCATGGACTGAAGAAGACGTCAATGACAACACGCTCTTTAAGTGGATGATTTTCAACGGGGGTGCCCCAAACTGCATCCCCTGCAAAGGTGGGGTATTCGGACTGCTTGTGCCCCGCATGGAACAAGAGAAAGTGTGTGTTGGGGGCTCAGAGGGGGCAAGCAATATTTTCCGGTCCCATTCCCCAATTGAGATTTTAAATCTTTACGTATTCATTATTATTTAGTATTTATTATTGTTGTTATTAATATTCATGATTGTTAATTTGCCTGGCGCTGAACAGTCCTGATTAGAAACAGGCCCTTGCCCGCAAGGGGCTTACAATCTATAATGGCCAAAGCCAGGGGTGACAACGGGATGAGCACATAGGGAGGGAGGGAGCTGAGAAGTTGCAGGTGCACTTGGCTTCGTTACAAGGGAGAAGGGGGGCGGATCCTGAAGAATGGGGCAGTATAAGGGGAGGCATAAAGGAGCGTACATCACACAAATGCACTGTCTGGCACAGTCCAGAAAGGAGGGTCTGAGACTCTGAGGGTATCCATTCTGCTTGGTCAAATATTCATATCAGAGGGTGGGTGGGATTTATTGATTTCATTTGGTTGGGGAAGGGTGATCTCCCTGAAAGTCCTATCGTTTATTTTCTGGGTTAAGAGGTCTCTTCTCCTTTATTTTTGCCTTTGGTTTTCAATATTTGCAACCAACTGGAAAGCTAAGGTGTTAAAGTGGTGCCTCTTTTCCTCCACCTTAGAGACGTGTGAGAATGTGGACTGTGGGCCTGGGAAGAAATGTAAAATGAATAAGAAGAACAAACCCCGGTGTGTTTGTGCTCCGGATTGCTCTAATATCACGTGGAAGGGCCCGGTGTGTGGCTTAGATGGGAAAACCTACAGAAACGAGTGTGCCCTCCTCAAAGCCAGATGCAAAGAGCAGCCCGAACTTGAAGTCCAGTACCAGGGCAAATGCAAAAGTAGGTTTTACAAAAACTCTCAAACCAGTCCCCCTACCACCCCCCGCAAGTGTTACAAGGTGTGTGTGGAGCTGACACACACACAGAGTCCCTCCCCACAGTGTTCAGACTGTAACTGAACTGAGACTCTCCTAATAAAGTCTAGCAAACCCAACTGCTCGCCCCAACCACCGTGAAAAGTGAAAACTTCCTCCTCCCCCACCCCGAGCAGCCTTTTAGGAGGAAAGCTGCTCAGCTGAGAGGGTTTTTTGGAATACATATTACCGTCGTTCCATTATATTACCTCCTCCAGACGCTGAGATCTCCTATTAATGACTGTGTTGCTTCTCCTGTTTCTTCCAGAGACCTGTAGGGACGTGCTATGCCCGGGCAGCTCCACGTGTGTGGTTGATCAAACTAATAACGCCTACTGTGTGACATGTAATCGGATTTGCCCGGAACCTACCTCCTCTGAACAGTATCTCTGTGGGAATGATGGAATAACGTACGCTAGCGCCTGCCACCTGAGTAAGGCTACCTGCCTCTTGGGCAGATCCATTGGATTAGCCTACGAGGGGAAATGTATCAGTAGGTATCATCGGGGAAATTGGGAAGGGGTAAGGAGGGCGGTGGGGGATACTCTGTAGCTAATTGTAGGGGAGCCTGAGAAAGGGAAACTACTGATAGTCCAGGAACGAATGAGCTGTTGTTACATGGTGCCCAACCTTGCTCAAGTAGCAGAATGGCAATTGAAGCCAGCCAGCCAGCCAGGGAAGTGTTGACTGTGCGAGGACTACAAGATTATGGCTCTTTCCCGAGCTTTGGCGTCCTGCCCCACCGTGACACCGGTTGCTAATGAGGCCAGACCCTTGATTGCCTTTTTTCCTGGCGACTGATGGGAAACGTTCGGTTCATCTGGATTCCTGGGAGCATTTGCCTTCAGGAGTTCTGGGGAAATACCCAGCTTGCCAAATGGCAACTTTCCCTGCTGCTTCAAATCCTTGTAAGCGGGAGGATGATTGAAGAGTGTAAATAAACCCTCAGCATTCTGTATTAAAGTGTAATTTCTACAGCTGTCAGGGAAATAGAATTGATTCTGCCCTCCATGTTGATGGCGGTTTCTCTTTATCTTGGAAACACTGATGTTTACATTTGAAAGGTCCCCACGTTGTTCGTTCCTCTTGCTGTTGTGACAGGATGAGGTGAATAATTGACATTTAAATCTGACGGAAGGGCGACTTTGCATGTTCTAGTTTTCAAAATAAACAATTGACAGATTACTAATTAATTGGCAAAGGGTGAGCTTCCTTAAATCATTGTGAAAGGGGCGGGACTGGGCCCTGCGCGTCCTACATGGTGTAAGGAAGGGTGAAAACAGACATGACGCTAACGACCCTTTAACCACCCTTGGTGGTTATTTATGCATGTTGCAGGGCTGTATTGGTGCCCTATGCAGCCCTGCAACATGCATAAATGACCACCAAGGGTGGTTAGCGTCATGTCTGTTTTCACCCTAACTAACCCTCATCCTGCTCGCTTGGTTTCTGTCCCTCTATACGCAGGCGCGCGGCACACACACACTGTCTACCGGAGTTAACCCACACAGACACACCCATAGTCTACACACATCACAGACACTGATATACACACACCACCACCCATCCTCCACATACACACATCTATATACATGAACACATTCACACAAACACACACCTACCCCACATACACTCATGAACACGAGACCACCCACACAGACACACACCTACCCCCACAAACACCGACACTCGTCTACTCAAACCCTCTTAGCCCTTCTAGAAAGACACCGAGATACATACACATCAACCCCCACATCCCTACTACACCTTTCACAGAATCTTCTTCCCTGAGAAAAGCGAGCAGGGTTTGGACTCGCAAGACAGTCTAGGTTTCCCTGCGAGCAGGGGTGTGTGTGTAGGGGAACTCTGCAGATGTGTATGTGGGGGGGGGGGAGTCTGCAGGTGTTTGGGTGTAGATGGGTGTGTATGTAGGGGACTCTGCCTTGACTCATTCCGCTTTCTTCTGTCTGTAGAAGCCAAGTCCTGCGAAGACATCCAGTGCAGTGCTGGGAAGAAATGCTTATGGGATTTCAAGGTGGGCAGAGGCCGGTGTGCCCTCTGCGATGAGCTGTGCCCCGAGAGCAGGTCAGACGAGGCAGTCTGCGCCAGTGATAACACCACATACCCAAGCGAGTGCGCCATGAAAGAGGCAGCCTGCTCCATGGGGGTGCTTTTGGAAGTAAAGCACTCGGGATCTTGCAACTGTAAGTGAGTTTTTTAACCTTGCAGCGGTTTAGAGCCTCTGAAGGCAATCCCTAGGTAATGAAGACTTTTGCCTTTTAAAATAATAAGGGAACTTCGGTGTAGAGTTATGCCATAGAAATCTATATTGCTAGAGGACACACGGGTGTGTGCTTGGCAGATTGAGCAACCCATTGCTTGGACGCTTTCTGGTTTTTGAGGAAAAGTCACGTTATCAACAAGGGGTTGCCCTAAGAGCATCTTTCTAGCTGTTGCCCTCACCCCACCCCACCCCACCCCTTCAGTTTGCTGTAATGTGCTTCGCGGTTTGCTTTATTAACCACTTGGATCTAACCTAACTCCATCCAAAAACAAAAGAGAGAGAGAGCAAAGACCAAGCTTAATGTAAGCCCATGGGCTCCTGTCTCCGCGCAGTTGCCTCTACTAACTCTCTGAATGAAGGACACGAAACAGTTAAACCTAGACCACAAGAGCGCTTTTTATCTGATTTCAGGAATCTGCCAATAAAACCTGAGCCATTGATTCTTCAGAACTTTCTGCAGTTATGACTTCATAGATTATGTAACACATACACAAAAAACTTTATTACCTAACAGCAGATGCCAAAGAGCATCTCCCTACAAGTCACATAATGCAACGCTGTTATTCTGGCTGTGCAGGGGGCTTTGAACACGTGCACTGAGCTGCTTCTGCTGTTGTTGTCCTTATTTAAACAACAGCTCCCCTGTATTCTCCTATCTAGCCATTAATGAAGATCCCGAGGAAGAGGAGGAAGACGAAGACCAGGACTACAGCTTTCCTATATCTTCCATACTAGAGTGGTAAAACCTCCATCACTATTGGAACAGCCATTGGGCACGAAATCAATGTCCACACTGTAAATAAGTGTATGCTTATTTATTTTGGGGAGAAAAAAGTATACATATAGTTGAGACTCGTAGACATTTATTTATACTGTGTCATGTTTTATAATTTATACATAAAATGTCTGGTTGACTGTACACCTTTTTATTTTTTGGAAGAAATTTAATGTTACGGGAAGAGCAGTGTTATTTATTGTGAGGTCTCTTGCTTGTACAGTAAAGCTTTTTCTTCTTCTTCTTCTTCTTCTTCTTCTTGTAAACTATAAAAGTCCATTCCTTAGAGCTTAACCACATCATTCACATCTCTTCGTTTCACTGGTGTTAACTCTTTTCCTCTTTGAACAAACTTGCATGTCAGTTTCAATAACGTTTATTTATTGGATTTTTTTTTTTCTTCTTCTTCTTGCCGGTTCTGAACATAACTGATCCCTCGGGTTTTTGTTTACAAGGAATCTTGACTGACCAAAAGGCGCTGTAAATTACTTAAATATACTTTCAGGGTGCAGTGAGGCGATCTCTAAGGAAACCTCTTCCACTTATGTTTTCTCTACTTCTGATCACATCAGATGATCACAATTGTACTGAGCATTTATACTCTACTGTCAGAATTCTGGACCCAAAGAAAGTGGATTGTGAAGGCTGTTAATAGCTACATGACTAGCTGCAATGAGGAAAAAGTTGTTTTTTTAAAAAATATATTTTTATTTTATTATTTTATTATATGCATAGATGTTTCATCAGATGTTTCCTTTAAGGTGGTCCTGCAGTACCACAGTTCTTTTTTTAATCAACATGCCACTAAAAATTATATCAAAGCTTTATCAGTTCAAGTTTCTTGCTTTTCATAATACTTTTTTTTCTGATGCAATTTTATATTTTCCAAACATGGCAAGTTAAATATAAATTCATTTAAATATATAGTTTTGTACTTTTCTACCATGTAAATGTGCAATGTATATAAAAGTTATAATGTGTATTTGTAAATAAATGAGTGAAAAATTTAAAAAAAAAATTGGAATTTTCCCTGGTCACTGCTAGTAAACTCTTAGGGGACATGTGACACTAAACTGAAGGGGGAGCAGTTTGGTAAAGGGATTCACTGACTGAAAATGAGGTCAGAGTGAAATTTTAAAGAATAAATCTTTCAATTACTGCTAAACACATGCTATAATTCATGTTGATATTCATTACAGTTTCATGAGAGGTGTCTCCAGTGCTCTACTACCACAGAATTTCAAATCCAAAATCATTTCTTAATTAGGAGAGAGCTAACTTCTTTATGTTAATTGATGAAGCTTGTAATCATTAGAACACCTTTAATTTACATATTTTGGGAAGGAGTTAAGAAATGCATTCACACTCCTGAAAAGCTAATGCATGTCACATTATCAGTTCACTCTGCTGAAGTGGCAGCACCAGCCTAGTCCTGCAGAGGTGACAAATATAGACATAAACCAAAGAGTTTGCCAAACTAAGGGTGAAAACAGACATGATGTTAACTCCACTTTAATATCACATTAACATTTCTTATGCATGTTGGAGGGCTGCATAGGGCACCAGTACAGCCCTGCAACATGCATAAGAAATGTTAAAGCCGTGTTAAAATGAAGTTAACGTCATGTCTGTTTCCCTTCAATGTTATGGGGGGGGGGGGAGCCCTGCAACAGTCATCTCAGAACATGAGAAAATACCAGTGGAACAGTGGCTGTTAAACATGACAGCAGGTCACTTTGGCCCACTCTGTCATGTTTTGCCCGGACCTGCCCTGCATGTGTGTGCAGGCACCAACAGATGTTGGCCCACAATTGCTGCAGGCCATGTTAGTAGCTAGTCTGGGAGGTGATCCTGGAGACCTGCGGGGTCACAGGCTGGGCTAAGGTCCACCCAATCAGGGAAAAGCAGGCCAGAGTGGGTTAACATGTCTGTTCCTGGGTGCTGACCCGGATTAGGTCCACCAGGGCTGGATGACCATCATAGGCTGCCATGGCTGCCCATCATGGTGGAGATGGGGTGCTGGGTGGCCGCACATTCATGCATCTCCCCACATTCACCCCCAGGTGAGTGAACAACCCAATCTGGACCATGTTGGCAGCAGATCCCCAACTCGGGCCAGGTCACGATGGCGGTGCTCCGCCATCATGTTCGTTAACATCTAATATCTCCAGATGAGGATTTGTTCCCCCAAATAAATCTCACAAAGGATTTTCTTTAAGCATTTCTTTATAATACAATAATAATAATTTTATTTCTATAGCCAAACAGCACTCAGAGAACTTTACAACATAAAACAAATATAAAACAATATTTATCTTGTTCTTCTGATGGGAGATGTCCACTTACATGTCCACATCCAGAAGCAAGAAAGCTTGTTAATATACGTTCAGTTCCAGTGAAAGAGCACTGGCAAAAAAACCAGTAGTCATTTACAATAGAACAAGAAGGTTCAAAATCCAGTTCAAGAAGCCAAAGAACTATTAGCATAACAAGGATGTATGTAAACGTTAGCTTTGGTTTATATTTGGACATGAGTGCAGCAAGGTAATCACAACAAGTCTTTATACTGGCAACCTAAAGGAGTAAAAATCTTGACAGTTACTTAGGACTACCAGAGGATAGGAAACCTCTGAAACTCAGATAAGGTGCAGCACACTTCACTTCAGAAAACCAAGGCAAAATAAAAGGGCTAAGTTTTCACTTAACTATAAGGAGAATACTTCGATTGTATGCCCTTTAGAGCAAGGGCTGTCTTTTTGTCACAAATTTCTACCATGTCTATGGGCACTTGCACACATTACCTGTGAGGAAGGGGAAACTTGGATGAGGGCAATTGCAGATCTGTTCTCACGGGAATTGTTTATTTTATTTATTTTACAGAATTTATATCCCGCTCTCTCCCGCCACAGGCAGCCCAGCACATGTTGTGGGTTTTGTTGTTGTTGGTTTAGTATAGTATATTGTTTTTAAGATGTTGTGAGCCACTCTGGACTGCTGCACAGGGAGGGGCGGGGGCGCAAATAATTTGAATAATAAATAAAATAAAATGTTGGGATGTGCTATTCCATCTTTTTCCCACAAGAATACTCACGACTGGGTCCTCCGATGTAGCTCTTACAATCACAGATGTTCTCATTCCTACTTGCACTAATTCCTGTGAGAATACAGCCACAGTTGCCCACACAGAAGTCCCCCCTCCCTTCCAGGTAACGTGTGCAAGTGCCCTACAATGGGGTCCTAGACTCTGACTAGGTCTTCTAAGCAGTGCCACAAAGGGATAATAATTTTGACTGAACATTTCTAGAGGGAATGTGGTCCAGTAGTTGAATCACAGGACATCTGGGACTTATTTTCAGTTCTGCTGTTCATTCGCAAAATGAAAGGCACTTAGGATTTGTTGTTAGTGTTTTTAATTTTGAGAACACTTCAAATACTGTAATGGCCAGGTTGTGGGAGGTGCATCAGAGCCAGACAAGACAAGTTGTGGCCAGACTAGAGAAACAAGGCAAGATCAAGCTGAACTGGATGCACTGGAGCAGATGGGCTGGACTGGGCAAGCCAGATTGGAGAGGCAAGGTAGGATCGAGTTGGACTGGACTCCCACTGGTAGCGGGAGTGGGTTGGGAGCGCAAGGCCAGAGGTAGCCAGACAGCATAGAGACCGGAAGTCTGGGCTCTGGGATGTTACACTGACCTGGAAGTTATATACCTTCACCCAGCCAATCCCTGCAGGGGTCCCCACTGCCCAAATGGGCATAGGGGATGGATTATCATCCGACAAGCGGCTTGCATGTCCAGGTTCCGACTTACAGTTGCTCATCTGTTCATGCAGTCCAGTCCATCTGGTCCAGTCTGTCCAGTCCAGCCTTGTTTCTCCAATCCAGCCAAGTCTTGCTTATCTCATCTGGCTCCAATGTGCCTCCCACAATCAGCCATAACAGTTTGTACTGACCTAAATGTTACTCTGCCTGCCTTCTGCTTCCTGTCATGTGCCTCTTATACTTGGTAGGCATAACCTGCAGCCAATCAGAACCTCATGGGTGGAACTTCCTTTGGCTTTCGAGGCAACGGAACTGAGCCTAAAGCGCTGGGCCAAGGGCCAGACCCCAGCCAGAATGATGGCAATGCAGAGTTGACTATCTCCTCTGGGGCTCCAAAGGTGCCGGTTGAAATGTAGATCCTGCCAAATACAAAGACCGAATTTTGTACTCTGGATGTCTATAGTAACACTCCTAAGTCCAGAAGGTTAATGTGAGTTGTGGGTTTACCTTTCAAAAGTTAACATTTTCTTGAGCTGAAAACATAAATTTAGAAATCCCAATTTGAGAATGTTGGTCCATGAGATTACTGGTTGTATTGATCATGTGCTCATGTGTGTCAATGTGTGCATATGCATGCAAACGTTTGAGTCTTCAAGTGTGTAATTCTGTATTACCATGGAGTAACTTTCTTACATCTAGATCTATCTGATGTTTGTTTGTTTGTTTGCTTGCAGCCCCCTCCTGCTTTCACAGCTCAGGGTGGCTCACAACATATACAAATCAATCATACAGAATAAAATCACATAAAAACATTAAAACAACCTATGGCAGAGCAATAAAAACAATATGAATTCCCCACTCTTACCCAAACCCTCACCCCCACCCCCCGTTCCCCTCGCCAAAGGCCTGGCAGAACAGCCAGGTCTTGTACTGTCTTTGGAAAGAGGGGAGATCCGGGGACAAGTGGGCCTCCGATGGGAGGGAGCTCCACAGTCGCAGTGCAGCCAGCGAGAACACCTTCCTCACTGTAGATACCCAGGAAACCTGAGGCACCTCCAGGAGGGCACCCCTGGCCAACCGCAGGGGTCGATCCAGAACCCGGAGGGTGGGGCAATCCTGAAGATAAGTAGGGTCCAGGCCATTTAGGACTTCAAGGGTCAAAACCAACACCTTGAATCGGGCTCAGAAGGCTATCGGCAGGCAGTGCAGTGAACGGAGCACTGGTGTAACGTGCTCGCAATGACTCGTCTCCCTAAGGAGACGCACTGATGCATTCTGTACCAGCTACAGTCTCCAGACTGCCACCAGGGGTAGCCCCACATAGAGTGCGTTGATGATGGTGATGACCATATAATAAATTATTTATATCTAGATCTATGTAATGTAAAGCAATTATTCTGCATCTTCCATCCTTCACTTGCGCACGTGCATCTGCCCACTAAGCCATCTCAGCCAGAACTAGTTCTAACATTCCAAACCTCTCAGCAAATTTCAAACACCTGCCATTTTTTATTATTATAAAAGTACCTGCCTTCTTTCCCTCCAGAGGGGAATCACATGATATTAATTTTGCTGTATATAGTGCTGTGTTCTGGATTAGTGTAGGATCTGTCGCATTTTAGTGTAGAATGAATCAGAAGGGATGGAAATATTTGTGTTATACTTTCACAAGTTGGAAGTCTATGCTTTCTGGTGGTACACAATACCAGACTTTAAGCCACTAAGCCTAATGTATATATAAGAAAACTATATTTCTGTTTTGATATTTCTTTAATTCAGAGGCCCACATTTGCCAGGTCAGTAAAATACCCTAGACTTTGTATGGAGAGGCATATGAAAAATAGCATTTAAAAAAAAAAAAAAAAGTCTATGAACAAACTCCATGAATATTCACAATGTTTTATTTAAATGTTGTTTGGTTTTATTGCCCCTATTCTGGGATGATCTGCATAATTTAGGGCATCACCATTCTTGTCTGACTTGGCCAAACAAACCTTTTCCTCAGAATCAGATCTATCACAGCGAATAAAATTGAAGTGAAAAGGATACATTTTAAGCGTTCTGACTCCAATAGGATTTACAGGTGCTTAGCATTTCTGAAAACTAAGTTATTTTTACTGGGGTGCCCAAATATGAATTTAGTAAACTAAAATTTTGCCCTAAATGCTCATTCAGCTAATTCAGGAAAGCTCCATCATGGCATGGAAATGCGCAGCAAAGCAGCACGTCAAGAACTATTGTTTGTAGACTGCAAACGTTACTACAAAGTCTGGTTTTGCTCTAGAGAGAAAGATCAATCAGTTTATTACATAGCAGGATCAGACCCCTTCATTTGAGCAATTAATTGAGATAATTTGATTTTTTTCTAGCAACAATTTGTGTTGTTTCTGTGTTTCTCATTGGGGTCCAAATGAATTGTGTATTCAAACAAGTGCTGCTCCTCTCGGCACCTGGAACCATAGGAATTTCACTGAAGGGTAGACATTTTAGAGACATTCCATTGAACTGTTTAGAAGATCCTAAAATATGCCACCATTTGACTTCTGAATTAGAGACAATGTCCACAGGGGTCATAGGGCAGATGTGCAGCTAAGCAGGTCCTTTAGACAGATTACAGAGAACGAAGGTGACACTGATGACATTATAGTTTTCTGACAATGAAAAGAGGCTTCCAGGCAAAGAGTGAAGATCACAAGTTCAAAGCTTCCAGCATATAAAGATGTTGTTCCTCTGTGTCAAATTTAAGGTAAAGAATACTCAGAGTATTACTTGGAGGGAAAGTCTGTGTTATTTGAGCCTCCACTTTGCAACATAGTGACTAAATGGGCCAGTTTTAGTCAAAATGAAGTGTAATAAAATGAAATGGAGAAATAAAATGAATGCACTAAACAGTCTTGTGGAATCCTGGGTCACAAAGAAACATAAGGAAAAAATCCAAACAGAAAAAAGCACCAGGTCAGCTCAATACAAATAACTGAATGAAGTATGAAGTTTCCAGTGGAAAACATGAAATATTATTTCTTTTATATTTGATTTCATTATAATTTAGGGAACTAAACATGCATTTCTCATCCTGCACAGTCTCCCATTTATTTTAGTGGAGATTTTGATGTGAAAGGAATGCAGGATCCAGTCACTAATGTATGACTGGGTTCCATAGGAAAAGGAACATTTGAATTCAAATGCAAAGTTGGGTTCTCATTTGTGTTTTAAAACATAAATAAAGGATAAAGAACCAAATAATGGAAACACATAGTTTAAAGCTATAAAATTGTTCAGTATATTGCAAAGTTGTTTAGGCTGAAAATAACTGTGAAAAAGAGAATAACGAGGGAGACGTAAAGTGGTCAGGATAACAAGGAAAACAAAAGAAAACAAGCAGAGAAACTTGGCGGAATAATGGATAATGCCCACTGGAGCAACTAAAAAGAGCTCGGCAGGGATGTTCTACACAATACCTTCCAACATACAGAGGGTTTAGGCAAAGCAATTCAAAACCTAATTTAAAACACTGGCCTCATCAAAGCTGAAGAATACATCAGAATTGCAGAACCAAATTTACAAACTATTGCTCATGGAAGGATTTTGCAATAACTTCTGCTCTGGAATGTATTATTATTATGATTAGAAATATAACCTATATGCAAAATCTTTAGAAGAATATTTCATAGTTTCCTCTATTAAACTTAATTTTTTTGATTTTCTTTAAATAACTTACTCATTTTTGAGCAAAGTATAGTGAGTGGGTATGTGTGTGTGTATGCATTTGTGGTGAGGAGTGGGATGTTTAAAGTTCTTATCCCTGCAAAGGAATAAATTAGACATTGGGTGTTTTCAGACATGACGGGACCAATTGGCCCCGTCACGAAATCAATGAATTAATCCCCTGCCAGGATGACCTGTCACGCCCTAACAGATGTGCCGGGGGATCCCCGCGGGGAATCGGGGAGGGGGCGGGGCCGCGGGACGCAACATGCGGCCGCACGGCCCCACCCCCTCCACGCTCCCCGCCGCCACCCTCTGGGGAGACAGGCAGCCGCCGCGGCCAATGCAGCCACAGCGTTCGCCCGCTATGGTCATGGGCCGGAATCCCTGCGGGGATTCCGGGCCGTGGCCGCCATCCAGACGTGACGGCAGGGGTCACCACGGCAGGGAATTGCCTTCACCACGCGACGGCCTCCGGCCCCGCCGCTTCGGCTGCTCATGTGGTGAATGTGATTTCCC
>QEPC01012145.1:974382-989127 GCA_003113815.1 Sphenodon punctatus
GTGATTTTAATCCCCTGCCCATTTATCTATTTATTACTGTTTTTTAGCCCTGTTTTTTGATGTATTTTATATTTATATTTTAACTGTTTTAATTGTTTTTATTGTTGTTGTCAGCCGCCCCGAGCTGCTTTGCAGGAGGGGGCGGGATATAAATCTGAAAAATAAATAAATAAAATAAATAAATAAATAAACATCCAACAGAGAGGGTGACCCCACCATAAAAGGCTTAAATTCAAGAAAATCTTTCCAAGCCCGTACAGCCTGAATTAAAAAACAGCCCAGATTTTTGATAACCTGCCGATCAGAGCTGTTCAGTAACCAGCCAAGAATAGCCAGATCTGTCAAACCTGACAGGTCCCTCAATATTGGGGCCAGAAATTGCTCCCTCCACTTATCATACAAATGGCAGTTGAGAACAATATGCGAAACTGTCTCAACTGCCAGGTGGTCAAAGGGGCACAATCGATCCCCAAAAGGGGTCCCCTCCATATGGCCATCGAAAACTTGAGAAGGGAATGCATTAACACGTGCCTTAAATATTAGCTGCTTGCTTCTAATAGAAATACAAGAATGTAAATATTTGGCCATCAAGCCATCTTCCGGGGTCCATAATGAATATAAAGCCATATGGGGGGAGGCATTGGACCCAGCCACCTCTGTTTGCCTATCTATATCGGCTGCTCTCCGCAAAATCTCCCTCCCAACAGCAGGATATGCCTTAGACTTCAAATATACGTTAGAGAAGTCCATCTTCAAAAGATAAGCACTCATCCATTTTTGCCAGGGATTACAAAAACCATCCTCCCTAACACTAAGCAGAAGCTACGATTGGCTGGAGTAATTCAGTTTACACCAAAATTTTAAAGCCATGGAAACAGCAAACTGCTGCCAGCTGGCTTACCCAAACTCCAGCCTTAGGGTAGCAAATGGCATGCCCCTAGGGCAGGCAATGAGACCTTGGAGGAAGCGAGCCTGTATGGAGTTAAGTTTCTGAGAAGAAAACGGGGCTCAAAGTTCGGCCCCGTAGAGGCACTGCATTCTAACCTGGGTATTAAATGCCCTAATGGCTGGCTGAATAGCCGTCCTCCCCAACTTGATGAAAAACCTAAGCACCGACTGAGCCGTAGCTTGTCCTACTGCAACTGCCCTCTGCACATGGTCCTTCCATCTACCCGATTGATGAAAGAGAAGGCCCAAATATCTAAAATTATCAACCTGTTGGACAAAGTGACCTTCGACTACCCAGTTGTACTTTTTCCTTCTTGCCGAAAAAACTACAACCTTTGATTTATCGAAGTTAATCGACAGGCTGTTAGCCCTACAGAACTCCGCAAAGCTAGCCATTTGCCTACAAAGGCCAATTCGGGTCTGTGACAACACAGCCACATCATTGGCATAAAGGAGACATCCGAGTATTCTAGAGGTGACCTTGGGCGGAAAAAACTGAGGCTCCGAGACCACAGCAATAAGATCATTAATATAGATGTTAAACAAGGTCAGGGCAAGGACACAGCCCTGCCACACTCCCCTAGAGGTATCAATGGACGGTGTCACCTGCCCCCAAAAATCAATTTTTACCACCAAAGAGGAGTTAGCGTACAAGGTCTGTATTAATGCAAGTAACCTCCTGGGCATATGTTTGAAAATTTGACCCACCACACCTCCTTGAAAAGGCTTTTAGGAAAAGCCAAGGATTTCAGACAGAATGTAATGAGGCTTGAGCTGTATTATTCCTCAGTTATGGACTGATACATTAAAAATTTTCTTGGTGTTATGCTGCTGGGTTGTTCTATGCACATCGTCAGATTAACTGTTATCCGGGGGCCTAGAACAGAGGTTTCCAAACTATGGTTGTGGTGCCAAGTGTGATTACAACATCTATAGATAGGGTAGCATTGAGTGATATTTGCATGTCTTTGGGTAAAAACAGATGTGACCGTGACCCACTGTAGCCTGGACACCCACCTGCACATGTACCCAGGCTCCACCAGATGTTGGCCTGGGATTAGTCTGGGTCGTGTTGGTGGCTAGCCTGGGCTGTGACCTCAGAAAATATCTGAGGTCACAGCCTGGCTAAGGCCTACCTGACCAGGCCACAGCTGGCCAAAGAAGGCCACACAGTGGGTTAGCACATCTGTTGTGGTCCAGCATACCTGGGTTAGGCCGGGGGCCACCATGGCTGAGCCTCACTGGCCACCATGGCTGTCCACCATGGTGAGGACAAGGCACTGGGAATACTGGGTGGGGCTGCTCACCTGCAAGTTTGTTGTGCTCCCGGCCTTACCTGGGCTGTGCGGCCAGCAGGACAGCTCCCCAGCCACGGGTACATCAGGTCGATGCTTCCAACTTGTCCTGGGCCATGTTGTCTGTGATTTTCCACCCTGGGGCAGCTCAGGGAGCAGTCCTGAAGGCTGCACATTTGTTTTTAACCCTTTATTGCTGTCTGGGGTCACACAGGCCAAAAGCTTAGGAAGTGCTGGCCTAGAAAGTTCTCTTTCTAAATTATATCTTAATAAATAAATAAATAAATAAATTACTAGCCACTTATGGTCAAATATTTCTCTGGGTAATTTCAAGCAGTTTGTGAAATCCTAAAAATCTGTAATAGACAGTTGAAAACAGAAATTAAAAGTCAATCTTCCCAACATATTAATGTTCATAAACTTTGAGAGATGAGTGTGATCTTTCTTTTTCCTGGAATTATTCAGAATTTTCTGTGGCATCACAGCAACTCAACCAATCCATACTGTGCGGCTTGTTTGCAGGCAGTTTTTAGGTACTGGCTCATTTCTTATATACTATGTGGAATGACTATTGCAGTTACAAATCACAGTACTAAAAGCCCACAAATATTTTGTAGTTAGGTTTGCAGCATTTGGTAGCATGTGGCATGCCATATATTGAAGTGAAAGGCATATTCCCAGCTGATTTTAGGTGGTGACATGTACCATTTCTAATTTATTAGTAACTGGTATTGAATTATACATAGATTATTTATTGCATTAAGTAGATGATCTATATTTTTGCTGACACAGGTGGGAGGGAAACTGTATCAATGTGATGCAGTAGTTTATGGCTCCAGGGTCCTTCAGAGAGTATCAGATATCTACTTGATGTCCCAGAGTGCTGGAGTTTGCATTTAGACCTCTGAGTGAGCAGATGTGTACAACCATATACAGGCAGACTGCTCCCTATTGACAAGGCATCAGAGAAGCTTCATAGACAAGATTGTTCCTGGGATATATTGCACTCATGCTATTTCCCCCAGATCTCATACCTTCAGATTGTGGATAACCATCACTTTGTGTGGAACTAAACCTCCCAGATTTTTTGTTCATCAATCACATGCATATTAGGCAGGGGCTTAGCTAGGATGGTTTGGACCCCCCAGGCTTGTGGGCCCCAATTAACAGAGCCTCCATTTGTTCCTCACACACAGATATTTTTTGTGCAAATCCATGATCAAAATCAAGCCCTTTAAACAATCCAGTTTATGAAAAAAATATATACTTTAATTTGAAACACAGATACTTTACATACGTAAAAACAAGACTTAAAGCTACAGCACTCAGTTTCTGCAATACACAAAAATATTCTCACTTCAGAGTGTTATGTCTCTTGAGTGTTGTGGCATTATGGATTCGAGAACCATATTTCCTGGGTCCTGGCAGAAGTGCTTTTAGATGGATACAGAGGCAGACTGGCCCGGAGCTGCTTTGGAGGTGTATCCCTGCATTCACCTGCTTGCAACCCTGCCTGGGTTGGCTTCAGATGGACCCGGTGGGCTCCCTGGTCCATGTGATGCCTCCCCCACTCCTGCACCACAGAGTTGCTGGTGATTTCCTGACACTCTAGGCTGGCACCCATAACTCTGGGTGAAAACAGACATGACGCTAACCACCCTTTAACCACCCTTGGTGGTTATTTATGCATGTTGCAGGGCTGTATTGGTGCCCTATGCAGCCCTGAAACATGCATAAATGACCACCAAGGGTGGTTAAAGGGTGGTTAGCGTCATGTCTGTTTTCACCCACAGTGGCATTGCCTGGGGCAACAGCTGGCTGAAAGTGGAGTTGCAGCGTGGGTCTGCCCATCAGATCGCTGCTCTGCTTTGGGCTGGTGCCCCAGGTTTGGCTGGCCCACTCTGCTGGCGGTACTCTGAGATGTTCCAGAGACTGCCCAGGAGCTGCACATCTGGTGGGGCTGTCTTTGAATGGATGGGCCACCCGGGGGCAGGCTGGGGTGACCAGCACCTGGGAAGCCATCTGTCTAAAAGCAGCCAGAGTCACACAATCCAAGCTGACATTTGGGATTTGAACAAGTGAATGTTAATGTATCCTGGTTCCTCCCCTTTGTTGCTCTCCCCTTGTTCATCCCTAGATAGTAAGCCCCTCATAGCAGAGACCTCTCTCTTAACACAACGGTTCATAACTTTATAAAATCTTTCTAAAAAGCAAATAGCCTCAGCTACTCAAAATCTTTAATCTTTAATAGCTTCTTCTTTTTTTTTTTTAAACCACAGCAGCAGCAAATGAGATCAGAACCACCCTTAAATAGGTTTTGACTGCGGTTTTACAAAATTGTCGGAACATTTCCCAAAGAGAGCACAAAATAGACTTCGCCATTCCTTTTCAAGGATGAGGATGAAAATAATAACCATATTTTATATTCTCAGGCCAATTTTTTTGATCTGGTGCTCCCTCCCCAAACACAGAGGCTGTTTACAAATGTGACACTGCCCCAGTAGGGCCCACTTTGGCCCAGCTGGGCCAGCGTCAGGGCGGTACGTTTGTTCCAGGCCTGCCAGATGTGGGCCCAGTACAAACTCCAGCAGGGGTAGCAGCCAGGCCAGAAATGTGAGCCTGGAACGAAACAGGCCCACAATCTGGGCCTGGCAGCTTCCCAGCTGCACCAGAGTGAGCAGAACTGGGCAGGAAACATCTGTTCTCAAACCCATCCTGGCCATCATCAGGGATCGGGCCTGTTATGGGCAGCAATGGCTGCCTGTCATGGCAGGGGTGGTGAGCCGGCCAGTCATGCGGCGCTCCCCACCTCCATCCCCCACCAGGGCAGGATGCAGGAATGTCTGTTCTCGCCACCGGAGCTGCCCTGGAGGGGGTTAGCCTTCCCCATCCCCGGGTGGGACGATGGTGGGGCCATCACATATGTAACGTGTAAGTATCCAGATGTTCCTCCCTCTAAATCTTTCCTGAAAACCTACCTTTTCTGACAGGTTTTCCCTAGCTCCTCATCCCTACAAAGTCCTCATTTAGGCTTGTCTTTATACCATTTTATCTTCCAAGTTCTCCCTCCTACCCTTGTAACTAAGCTAAGCGTGTGCACAGGCAACTTCTCTGCTTCTTGACCATATCCCTGTATTTCCCTGTGGTCCTCTCCCCCTTGTCTCTCCTCCCTTGCCTATTTGAGATTGCAAGCTCCTTGAGACAGAGACCTGTCTCTAATCATGAATTTTCAGCACCAGGCACATTGCTGGTACTATACAAATCAATCAATCACCACTGCTGTTTTAACATGCATATATATGCTTCTGTAATGAAAACAAAACTTTTCCATCCTTATTTTGTACACATTCATTTTATTAGTTCCATTGCTTATACATCTAATTTGCATAAATAAATCAAGCAATTAAGCATGCAAATGACTAGTTAGACACAAATAGCAATTTAAATCTAATTTGCTTTCTCCATCTTCTCCGTTTTTGCTGCAGGAGCAAATTACGGGCAAAATAGCCTGCATGTAATTCTGGAAATCTGACTGTTCAAGCTTTATTAATGTGTGTAAGATTTACTTAGGAGTAGTGAATCTAAAACTGTGTTCAGAAGTCTCTCTCAGCCCCACCCAGCTGCTTTAAATATTTCACAATGATCAAATATGCTACTGAAACAGAATACAAATCTTTTCAAAGCTTAAGTGGCAAATTAGTTGCATGGTTACTGCAAAGAGACAGGGAGGGAGTTTGCAATGTGTGAGGAAGCTTCAGGTCTATCACATGTTTAAAGTGATACCACTGTGTGTCAAAGAAACATGCTGAATGTGTGAGGCACTTATGAGCGACGGAATGAATGCATAACATTAGCGACTGACGGAAATGAAGCAAAGTCACAAGTGAGTTGTTCATGAGTTTACCATATCAGTTTCCCACCCAGTGCATACATTTATTTAATTTATTTATTTGTATTTATTAAAAGACTTAATATCCTACCCCTCCTGCCACAGGCAGCTCGGGGCAGCTTACAATAACATAAAAACAATTATAAAACCTTAAAATTATAAAAACATACCACTCCCGCCCCATCCCTCTCCTCCCCCACCCTCTACCCATCTCCCCCACCAAATGCCTGATGGAACAGTCAAGTCTTACAGATTTTCGAAAGGAGGGAAGGTCTGGGGCCAGACGCATCCCCACCGGAAGGGAGTTCCACAGCCTCGGTGCAGCCACTGAGAACGCCCTCCCCTGCAAGACTCGGGGGACCACAAGAAGGGCATCCCTCGATGACTGAAGGGGCCGGTCCAGTACCCAAGGGGTGAGGCGGTCCTGCAGATAGGCAGGGCCCAGATCGTTTAGGGCTTTATAGATTAAAACCAACACCTTGAATCGGGCTCGGAAGAATATTGGCAGCCAATGCAGAGAAGGGAGCACTGGTGTAATGTTCTCTTGGTGGCCCAGTCCCACCAAAAGATGGGCTCCCGCATTCTGCACCAGCTGCAGCTTCCGGGTCATCACCATGGGTGCGTTACATATAGAGTGCGTTACCATAGACTAGTCTCGAGGTGATAAAAGCATGGATGATGGTGGCCAAGTCGGAGTCCGAAACATACAGCCTAAGCTGACATACCAGATGTAGTTGGTGAAAGGCACCCCTCTCCACAGCCTCCACCTGAGCATCCAGGCGGAGCTGCGTATCGAGGAGTACTCCCAGACTCCGCACCTGGGGAACCAATGGAGAACAGATTACATCAATGATGGGGGTCATTAACTCCATCGCCTTACCCACCAGCATCACCTCTGACTTGTTGGGATTCAGCTTCAGTCAATTAGTCCTCATCCAATCTCCCACAGCCATCAGACACTGAGTAAGCATGGAGACTGCAGACTCTGAGTTTGTTGAAAAAGAGAGGTATAGCTGGGTGTCGTCAGCATATTGGTGGCACCGTACGCCAAACCTCTTGATCACCTCGATGAGAGGCTGTGTATATACATTGAACAGGAGGGGGAACAACACCAAACCCTGCGGGACACCACACGGAAGGTCTCGGTATGATGAAAAACATTCCCCAAGTACCACTCGCTGGGTTTTCCCAGTCAGGAGTGAGTGGAACCATTCAAGAACAATCCCGCCCACTCCTGCACAGTCCTGCAGGCGTGCCACCAACATCTCGTGATCAACCATATCAAAAGCAGCTGACAGATCTAATAGAACCAACAGGGTCGAACAACTCTGGTCCATCTCCCAGCGCAGATCATCCACCAAGGTCACAAGCGCAGTCTCCGTGCCATAACCTGGACGAAATCCCGACTGAGAGGGATCAAGAAAACTGACGCAGTCAAGATGCCCCTGCAACTGCTGAGCCACCACCCGCTCAAAAACTTTCCCTAAAATGGGAAGGTTAGAGACAGGTTGATAGCTGGCAAAGCAGTCACGTCAAGCGATGGTTTCTTGAGCAGAGGCCGCACCACCACCTCCTTGAAACAGGCTGGCACTCTGCCCTCCTGAAGGGAAGCACTGACCACCCCCACCAGCAACGGCCCCATTGTGTCCTTGCAAGATTTAATCAGCCAAGACGGGCATAGATCTAATTCACAAGAGGTGGCCCCGACAGCATCACCGGGTGTCACCGACTGAAATTGATCCCATAAAATCAGACAAGGCTTGACTTCTATAACCTCAGGTTCCCCTAGTGTAATAAGTGCAGCATCGAAATCACGGTGAATACAAGTGATTTTATCCACAAAATAATTCACAAACCTATCACAGCGTGCTATAGATGACTCCACTCCAGGGTGGAGGGAGGCCGGACTAACTAGCCCCTGCACCACCCTGAAAAGCTCCGCTGGGTGAGATTTTGCAGATGCTATGAGAGCAGCGAAAAAAGCTTTTTTTGCTGCCTCATCACCTCAGCATATGCTCGTGAACTGACTCTATGCTGCAATCTTTCTGCTTCAGTATGATAACAACGCCACCGTCACTCCAAACAGCGCCCTTCTCGCTTCAGCACTCGCAGGTCCTCTGAAAACCACGGGAGATAATGATCCAACCATGACCTTCCGTGTGGTGTCCCACAGGGTTCAGTGTTGTCCCCCCTCCAGTTCAATGTATATACACAGCCTCTCAGCGAGGAGGTCCGCCTGGGCAGCGGACATCTAGGAGCCATCCGATCAATGGCCTCAGTCAGCAGAGTATTCCATAGTGCAACAAGGTCATTGATGAGATGGTCGTCGAGGTCAGAGGGTACCTCCCTGAGAGCCAACCGGAACCATTCCGGTTCCATTAGTCTCTGGGGGTGAACAATTCGAATTGGCTCCACACCCTTCTGGGGCAGACATGTGCTAAGAGAGAGGTCTGTAGGAGATAATGATCCAACCATGACAAGGGCACTGCTGATATCTCCCCCAATAATGCAAGCCCCCGCCTCAAGGCTGGTACAAAACATGAGATCGAGAGTATGTCACCCCTGATGTGTCATGCAACTGACCATTTGGGACAGGCCCATGGTTGCCATGGTGGTCATGAACTCATGCTCCCCCCCCGCCCGAGGTCGGCATTGGTGTGGATGTTGAAGTCCACACAGACTAATGCTTTTGAGGACCGAGCATGTAGAGAGGCTGTCGTACAGGTAGGTGCACAGTATACGAGCAGCACCCCTAGACTGTCCCCACCCCCCCAAATTGAACACCAGGTGCAGAGTCTCAATCCCTACCATGGTTTTCACCGGATATCTCCTAACTGACCAACTCTCTCTAAAAATCATAGCTACACCACCCCCCGTCCCTCCGACTGTGGCTGATGCTGCACAGAATACCCAGCTGGAACAAGGTCAGCTAAGATAGGCCCCAACTCAATGTCCAGCCAGGTTTCCATAATGCCCACAAGATCGGCGGCACAATCCAAGATTAGTTGTTGCTTTCTTAGCAGCTGATCTTGCATTCAACAGCAGGAGCGAAGGGTTGGCAGTCCTCTGATCTCAATTCCCCTGTCTAGCCGCTAAGGGGTGAGTGAGTGGGACCTGCAACAGGCACCTGTCCTGCTTCACTGGTCATATACCACCCCATTTGGACCCATATCTCCCCCGTCCCATCATGACCCCAATGGCTGCACACACACCTCCGGCGTGGCCCCCCTCTGGCCATTCTGCCCTGGCAGCAGGGGAGATCACCACCCCACACACCCCTTCCCCAAGGACTGCACCCCTCCCTCGCACCAAGGGGACCAGTCCTTCCTCCCCTAACCCAGTCCCCTTGCCCCTCCCCCATATAAAACAAACATTCCATCCCACCTACCCCCACATCCCAATCCCAAAATACAAATACCCCCACCCTCACATACTCGGACCCCGCCAAGGGCCACGCCTAAGGGCCCTTTGGCCGTTTTTGGCTCCGCTGGGCTGGAAGCCCATCCCCGAGCACCGGTCATGCCCCCTTCCTCTGACAGGGGGAGGGGGTCAATGTTACCTGGGGCTGGATAGCTTGGGTCTTGTTGGGGGGGCGGATCCTCTCCCCAGAGTGGCGGCAGTGACGACAGCGGCGGCAATGGCAGCAGGTCAGGCCCTGGGGGGATGGGTGTCCACTCCCCAGGCCGAGCCACTGGCGACTTCTGGCCCCGCTGGGTTGGAAGTCTGTCCCCAAGTGCTGGCCCCACCCCCCTCCTCCAACAGTGGGAGGAGGTCGATGTTACCTGGGGCCGGGCAGCTCGGGTCTTATCGGGGGGCTGGATCCTCTCCCCACAGTGGTACTAACCTGCCAAGTGTTCCATGCTCTATTAACACAATAGTAGGGAGATTTTTCTTCCTCTTAGTGAACAAGAGAAAGAAGCCAGAAAGAGGTTGGGAGGAGTGCACAATAATAATAAACAAATTCATTTTGTTAATACACTACAACATGATCATATAAGCAACTGAAATAAGCTTTCTAGTAGTATATATTATATATATTATTTATTTATACTTGGTTTACAAAGACAAAAGCTCAAAAAGAAAAATAGTAAAAATACAAAATAATGTAATAAAATCCCCTAAAAATCCCTATCTTCATCGCAAAAGCCTACCCACCCAACCTCTATCCCTGCCTGCCAAATGCTCTACAAAAAAGAAAAGTCTGGCAGACCTCCAGGTGAAGGGAGTTCTACAATACTGGGGCAGCAACTGAGAAAACCTCTCTGTGGACCCTTGTGCTACGGACAAGATTGGCCAGTGGTACCTGTAAGAGGACGCTCCCACTGACCGCAGGCGTCGCAGTGGAGCATGGTAGTAGAGGTGGTCCTTCAGATATATGGCACCCAAACCATTTAGGGCTTTAAAGGTCAACCAGCACTTTGAATTGTGCCCACAAAGCTATAGGAAGCCAGTACAGTCCGTAGAACCAGTGTGGTGTAGTGGATAAAGGGCTGGACTTGGACCTGGGAAGCCAGGGTTCAAATCCTGTCCCAGCCATGAACTCACTGGGTGACCTTGAGAAAGTCACAACCTCTCAGCCTAGAGAGTCAATGTGGTGTAGTGGATAAAGTGCTGGACATGGACTTGGGAAGTCAGGGTTCAAATCCTTCCCTAGCCATGAACTCACTGGGTGGCCTTAGGCAAGTCAGAACCTCTCAGCCCCAGTTCCCCATCTATAAAAAGGGAATATATGTGTGTGTCTGTCTCTCCATGTGTTTCCCCACACCCTTGTCTATCTTAGATTGTAAGCCTACTGGACAGGGACCTGTCTCCAAAGTCTGTGACTGTAAAGCACTGAGTATGCCTACTAGCGCTATAGAAATGATTATTAGTAGCAGTAGAGTACAGGTGTAATGTGCTCATGGCGACTCACCTCCAAAAGGAGCTGGGCTGCTGTGTGCTGCACCAGCTACAGCTTCTGAACAGTCACCAAGGGCAGCCCCATGTAGAGTGCATTGCCATGGTCTAGCCTTGAGGTGATGAAAGCATAGATGATGGTGGCTAGATCAGAGTCAGAGAGAAAAGGCTGAAGCCTTCTCCCCAGATGGAGTTGGTGTAAAGTGTTCCTGGCCACTGTCACAACCTGACAATCCAGGTGCAGCAGAGGATCCAGAAGCACACCAAGGCTATGAACCTGAGTAACTAGAGGGGGTGGACCCCCTTAAAGCAGGAGTCCCAATCCCCTCCAAGTCACAAGGATGGCCAACCGTCACTTCAGTCTTGTCTGGATTCAGTTTCCGCTCACCCCCATCCAGTCTCTAGCAGCAGCCAAGCACTGAGACTGTGGGACCTGAGTCAGATGAAAAAGAGAGGTAGAGCTGGGTGTCATCAGTATACTGATGGCACCTCACTCCAAACCTCTGGATGATCTCAACCAGTGGCTTCAGATACACACTGAACAAGAAGGGAGACAGAATGAAATCCTATGGGACATCACAAGAGAGGCCTCGAGAGGACGACAAGCAATCTTCCATCACCATCTGCTGGGTCCTCCCTGACAGGAACAAACGGAACTCCCCAAGAACAGTCCCACATGCCCCTGCCAGGTCCCACAGACATATCAACACCTCATGTTCAGCCATATCAAAAGCCTCTGAAAGATCTAACATGATCAACAGGGCACAATTCCCTTTGTCAATCTCCAGGCATAGATCATCGACATTGACCAAGACCACAAGCACATTCTCTGTTCTATACCCAGACAAATCAAAATTCATTGGGCTATACAGGTGACAGGCATCTCTTAGGTCCTTAAACAGAAAGTTTAAAAGAAACAACATTTTACAACTTTAGTGTTTCTCCAGACAAGGGCCTTCAAAATGTGAAGATCGCCTGATAGTTTATGCTCGGATTGTTAGGCACTTTTTTCTTGGAGGTTTGAGTAAGAAATCACAATAATTATTCTACTCCTGTTGTTTACCGATTTGCCAGATTCCATACCAATTCTGTGGCTACGTGTAATCAAAATTAAGATGTTTCCCCAGTCATTCTAAACCAAAGAAGAGAAGTGTTCATAAGAGAGCAGAGAAGAAAGTGGAAAAAGATTCACAGAAGAAATGAACACACAATACATGGCGGTCTTGGTAACATTATTCTAACCATAACATCAAAGCTCATGATTCACTTTCCCTCTTTCGCTTGTCACTGATTTAATTCATGCTCTGTGAATATTTCTCTGACACCTTGCTACAAAACATAACTAAATTGCAAGTATTTTTTTTTTATAGCTATAATTTAAGTCACACTTAAAGAAATATCCAATCCATGCAAAATGACTGGGAAGAGAATGTTAAACAGTAAATTAAAAGCTGGGCGTGTCCAGTAGCGCAAAGTACTAACCAGGGCTGGTCTTACCACAGGATGACCTGGGTCGATTGCTCTGGGCCCTGGTTCTTTCTCTACTTCCGGGGGCTTCACAGTAGCCCCCATTTTCACCAGGGCAGGGTGTAGGAGCCCCACTCCCTCTCAACAGGGCCCCAAACACAACCATCTATAGGGCCCTGCAGAGGGTGCCCCAAGGGCACGGGGTTATGGGGAAGGGAGAGGGGCCTGCAGGAGCCCCGAATTTTATCTTTGCCCTGTGCCCTGCAAATTCTAAGGACGGCCCTGGTACTAAGATATGCTTAAGCAGAGTTAAACCCTAAGTCTCGGAATCTGTGAGCATAATACATAGAATGAACTCAGCTCTAAGGTGGACAATTTAGTTTTCTTTACTAAAAGACAGAAAGATGCTGAATTAAAAATGCCAAGTGATGTAGCACTAGCTGGGAGATGACAGATTGTCCTTTCAAGGTGATGTGATCTTAAGAGACAGAGACAAAATAATTCAGGTGCTATCTATCTTTTATTGCACCATCTACTGTTGGAAAGAGTGACATTTTTCAGGTCACACAAGGCCCTTCTTCAGGCATATAAAAAGTGAGAATTATAGACTACAGTCCTGATCCAAGGTACGTGACTCATGACCTAACATACTATGTGTGGGGCACATAGCATGTGCACTTATGGTGGCACATGGTTGTTGCACGAAGGAACTCAATAGTTATGGGTTGGTTGAAGATTCCTGTAGAGACCTGGTGCCTCTCTCAATATCTGGAAAGAAAGGATCTGACGAAGTCTTACATACTGCTGGGATCTGCTACAGCTGGGTGACTCTGTGCCCTTCCCCCCAGGTAAACTAACTCCATAAGGAAGAGCAGCCCATTTGCGGGCGGAGGCAGCTACCAGCACAACTACAAGATCCATCCCAGCTCCCCCCCTCTGTAACCGACCCACCAAGATGCCTATCCTTATCCCTCACCCCCTCTCTCCCTTCCCTCTCACCTGCTTCTCCCCCTACTTCTTTCCCCTCTCCTCCTGCCTCCCACTAAGCCTGTAATCTCTCTCCACCATCCCCACACCTCCTCCTCCTCCCTCCCACTTCTTGCCCCCTGCCCCTCTGCCCCATTGCCCATCTTCCATTGATTCCATTGCCTCCTTCCTCTAATCTTATCTCCATTCCCTGTCTCCCCCTGATCAACTCCTATTCTCCTGTTCCCTCTGGAACTGTCGCTCCTCCAGTAATAAAGCTCCCTATATTCATGACCTTTTCTTCACACTCTCCCTTCACCTTCTCGCCCTTACTGAAACCTGGATCTCGCCCACTGACAGTCACCCCTGCCACCCTCTCCTACGGAGGTCTCTCCTTCTCCCACCAGCCCCACGCCGAAGGCCGGAGCGGTGGCGTAGGCCTCCTCCTCACCTCTTCCTGCCAGTTTCAACCCCGCCCCCCTCTCTCTCCTTCCCCTCTTTTGAGGCTCACTCCATACGCTTCTACTCCCCTCTCCACCTCCGTGTTGCTGTCATCTACCACCACCACCACCCCGCTCCCTCCCCTCCTTTCTCTCCGAGTTCGAGTCCTGGCTCACCCTATTCCTCTCTGATGACATCCTCACACTCATCCTTGGTGACTTCAATATTCATGTTGATGCATCCTCTCAGTCTTGCATTGCCCACTTCCTCCCCTTCGCCTCCTCCTTTAATCTCCACCTCTAGACTAGCTCCCCCACCCACACTGATGGTCACTCTCTTGATCTCGTGTTCTCTAGTAACTGTTCTGTCTCCGATCTCTCTTTCGAGTCCCATCCCATATCTGACCATTTCCTTGCCTCCTTCAACCTTTCCCACTGTTCCCCCTCCTCTTCCCCATCCCTTCCACGATCTGCAGGTCATTGTGCCCCATGACTTTGCCGCCTCCCTCTCCCCTCAGTCTTCTCCTCCTCCTCTCCCGATTCTGCCATCTCCACCTTCAACTCCTCTCTCACCTCCACCTTCGACTCCCTTGCCCCCTTCTCCTCCCACTCAGCTCGCTCCTGTAACCCTCGTGCTTGGCTCACCCCCACCATTCGCCATTTCCGCTCCTGCACCTGTGCTGCTGAACGCCTCTGGCGCAAATCCCACTACCACGCTGACTTCCTCCACTTCAAATTCTGCCTCTCATCGCTCAACTCTGCTATCTCCCTCGCTAGACAGCAGTACTATGCCTCACACATTGAGTCCTGCTCCCGAGACCCTCGCCACCTCTTTTCCACCTTT